>JBBPQT010000227.1:0-22100 GCA_038092715.1 Boletus smithii | reverse complement strand
TGGGGATTGTTTGACTTTCAATTTTCTGACATATTGTTGCCGCAGGTTCCGCGAACATCAACAGACCCTTAGTAATTTCAAGTTCATTGGTCTCGCTTCGCACATCGGTCTGCCCCTCGCGTTTCAAGTGTTCAGCTGTAACTTCAGTTACGTGCTCTCAGCCTCGTGCTTTCTCTGCAGATGAGTGACTTGTGGTTCTGCTTAAACGTCTGGTGACTGCGTCATGCACCAAAGAGTTATTTATCACCAGGATTGGCAGGATTGGCTTTTGGCATGGCACGCGAGACCCAATATTGAGAAGCGGAATTCTTATTCATTACATTATTTGTTTGCGAAGGACAACCGTCGAGTAAGTACAAATTATCGGTGGGTGGTCAGAGTCTCTGCCTCTTGATTCTCGTCCTCCATGTCTGTGTCGAATTGGCAACAGTTCTGTCTTGTCGCCATCCTCGGTGCTATCGCTTTCGACATTGGGTATCTCCGGCCACAGAGGAAGAAACGCACACTACTACCCTTGCCGCCTGGTCCGCCCCCCCTACCAATAGCGGGGAATATCAGGGGTATTAACATATCTGCCCCATGGACCACCTATACGGAATGGGCCAACATCTACGGTAATTCTAGCCTATGCAGATATACTGAGTGATAGCCAAAATCTCGCGCAGGTGACCTGGTCTATTCCAGTTTTTTCAATCAGGAGATCATCGTGATCAACTCTGAGAAGGTCGCTAGAACGCTCCTGGAACAGCGCTCCGACATTTACTCTGATCGGCCCGAAATAGCGACGAATGCGCTGTACTATGGACTTTATCCACTTCATTCCCCTACGTCTAACAAATGCTACTTGTAGGTTCGGCGTGGGCTTCAATACCGTGTTGTTGCATTATGGGGACAGATGGCGGCAACACAGAAGACTTTTCCACCAGGCATTCAGGGCTGATGCTGCGCCAAAGTATCGTCCAATGCAACAGCGCAAGTCACATCAGTTGCTATTAGCCATTTTCGAGGATCCAGAAGCCTGCTGTGAACATCTTCATACGTATGTGCTGTGCTTTTTGAAACCAGCTTTTCCCCGAGAGCCTTCTTGTCGGAACAGGTATTCCTCATCTATTATCATGTCAGCACTCTACGACTACGAGACAATGCCGAAGAACGATCCCATGGTGGATATTGTCGGCAGGGCTTTGAAATTGGCCATTGAAGAGGTGCGACCCGAGGTGGCTGCGTTCTTTAGCGTGTTTCCTTTTTGCAGGTTTTCCAGCTTCCTCACCAAATGTCGTGCTCACGTACCAACTAGTGTTGTCACTCCCTTCTTGGGTTCCTGGAATGGACATCCACAGGAAAGCTGCACAATCAAGGGAGTGGTCCAAAGAATGGGTAGATACTCCGTTTGAATATGTCTTGGAGAGAATGGTCAGTTCTTTTGCGTCAGGGCTGACTCACCTTAAAATTTCCTTCTAGAAGCAGGGGACAGCAGGTTCATCGATGGTTTCTGATGCTCTGAATAGAATGAGAGCCAGTGGTTCTGATGAACAACACTTGCTTCAGGCAATCAAGGAAGCCTCAGCAACTGCTTTTGGAGGTGGGTGCTATATACCTGAGTATGGCGCGTACTGTTTTTATCTCAACATTGCGTGTCTTGCAGCTGCGTCGGAGACTGTGAGTAACTCAGTGATCGATGTATAGGCTGGTGATCACTAGGTTATGCAGACAGCGTCGACGCTCCAGGTGTTCATTCTCGCAATGGTTCTCTTCCCGGAGGTTCAAATGAAAGCACAGAGTGTTATCGATGTCATGGTGGGGACTTCGAGGTTGCCAGCGTGGACCGACAGACCGTCGTTGAAGTATATCGATGCTGTCCTCCGAGAAACGCTAAGGTGGCACCCCATCCTACCTCTTTGTAAGATGTCTATCATCCTCGTTCAACCAAGCTTTGTACGCATTGCCCTTCATAGCAACTCCGCATGCTACCACGGATAGTGACGTATATGAGGGTTACTACATTCCTAAAGGTAATACCTTCTTCGCGAGGTTTCTAGCTTATCTGACTTGAATCTAGGGGCCACTGTGATTCCAAACATCTGGTGCGTTTAGGGCGGGCACTACTATTTGTTCGACTAACACATGGCCTAGGGCGATGGCCCACGATAAGGCGAGGTATCCAAGCCCCTTTGATTTCGTTCCGGAGCGCTTCTTGGATGCGGAAGGAAATCTAAATCAAGACACCGTTGACCTCGCTTTTGGATTTGGCAGAAGGTCAATATGCCTTGGTTTTGGTTTTGCACAGTGAGCTCTGAATTAACACGTTGACTGTCAGGATATGCGTTGGACGGCACGTCGCTGATGCCTCCCTCTGGTATGCCATATCCGGGATGCTCACATTGTTCAGTTTCTCCAAGGCGAAGGACACCGATGGGAACGACATTGATTTTGAGCCGCTGTGGTCAAGTGGGATTGCGATGTATGTCATTGGATCTGTATTCATTTATAGTGCGTTGACAGAACCTTGATAACTCAGCCACCCTCTTCCGTTTCCGTTCAAGGTGACCCCACGCCGATCGGACATGGCGGTCGAGGATCTCCGTTCGTTGTTTTCCCCCCCTTCGTCTTGATCTTTCTCGTCCTTTTTCTTCTCGCCGTTCGGTTTGCATGTGCATCGTCCAAGACTTTAGCGTGACTCCGAGATATGTGCTGAAAATATAAATAGCAAGTCACGGTACACTGACCCGCGATCCGTGATTTGGATGGTTCCCATTCCTCAAGGCACCGTGTAGTTCCCAATGCAGAGTTTACCTTATCGCCAAAGCGATAAGAAGTGGCACTTCGAAGTCGCCATGTACCTGGCACGGCAAGTTGCGCCACTATCATGTCAACCTGGTGACACGCACTTGCGGATTGAGTGGATCATATCCGATGAACCACATCAACGGGACACGTGTGATCACTGCCAAGAACCTGAAACGCTTTTAAAGGGGAAGGGGAAAAAAGCTAACGAAGGACCTTGCTCTTTGACCAGTGAGATGGCCGGTCTGGAGCTTGATCGCGATGTTCCTGCTGGTTTGGCGGAAGATGACCGACGTCTCTCATTGGCAGCCTCCCTCGAAAAGAAGGATCTGATCCCCGTGGACGACGACGACGACGATAGCGTACATGAGGGACTCGAGTTCCCATCAAAGGAGGAGTTGGCCACTCTTCGTCGAGTGTCCGACGCACTTCCTTGGACCGCATACAGTGAGTGACATCTTCCTTTCCCTCTTTTTCTTCTTCTCCAACCCTTTGTCACAGTGATTGCTATGGTCGAGTTGGCTGAGCGTTTTTCGGCAAGTGCTTTCATCTTGGGTTGGGAACGAGTCCCTCTAATCTTTGATATTTTCAGTATTATGGTATAACATTTGGTCCTTTGTTGCGCTGTTGATGCTTAATCATTCGAAAGGTGCCAGCGCTGTTTTTGTAAGTTGACATAGTGGATTCGCCATTCCTCACAATTGTGCCTCACCAAGCATTGACTTTGACAGGTAAATTTCATTCAGCAACCACTTCCACCCGGTTCTAAGACCGGTGCTGGTGGGGCGAATGGACAGTCTGGTGCACTTGGAGATGGCCAGCAGATGTCTACTGGATTGACTACATTCTATCAGTTTTGGTACGCATTTGATTCCAGTTATTCTTGCCCCTCTGTGACGTGATGTACCAGGTCATACATCTGTCCTATCGCTGGCGCCTATATTGCTGACACCTATTGGGGACGCTACAAGACTATTTGCTGGAGCGTGGTTCTGGCTTTACTTGGACATGTCATCATGATCATCTCCGCAATCCCTGGCATTATCGGCGGGAAGGCATCAACTGGGCTGTTTATTCTGGCTCTTATTGTCACAGGTACAGGCACTGGTGGATTTAAGTCTAATATCTCGCCATTGGTCGCTGAGCAGTACCGACGCACGAAGCCGTTCATTACTACCACCAAATCTGGCGAGCGTGTCATTGTCGACCCTACAATGACGACGTCGAGAATCTATATGGTACGTGTTCCTCCATCACACCTCATGCTCTTACCCACCCTCACGAACCCAGTATTTCTATCTCTTCATAAATATTGGCGCGCTCATCGGGCAAATTGGCATGGTCTATGCGGAAAAGGTGAAAGATGTTACTTGCTTTTGGCAGCCTTCTAACCATCGTATGGCCTCGTAGTATGTGGGTTACTGGCTCGCATTCACACTCCCAACTATCATTTTCCTTATCTCACCCCTCTTCCTCTGGTGGGGTCATGGACGATACCGTGTTTCCCCTCCCGCAGGCTCTGTGTTGGGTGCTTCGTTCCGTCTTTGGCGGTACGCCTCTAGCGGCCGTTGGAGTTGGAATCCTGTCCGATGCATCAGACAACTCACCGCAAACGACTTCTGGGAGAACGCTAAACCATCGAAGATGGTCGGTGAGAAACCCAAGTGGATGCAGTTTGACGACAACTGGGTGGATGAGGTCCGGCGTGGTTTCAAGGCATGCAGCGTCTTTGCTTGGTTCCCGATCTACTGTACGCGGATCTCTTATTTCGCGCGTATTGTCGTGATGTTTTGTGTGCCCAGGGCTCTGCTACAATCAACTGAACAACAATCTGACCTCGCAAGCTGCCACCATGGCTACCCATGGCTTGCCGAATGATGTCTTGTCGAACTTGGACCCTTTTGCACTCATCATTTTCATCCCCATTTGCGACTTAGTGGTAGGCCGCAAACCATGGTTATGGTATCATTTAAATCGACTGATCACCTCTCCTCAGATATACCCTGCACTCGCAAAAAGGGGTTGGAGATTCACCGCTCTCAAGAAAATTACCTGGGGCTTTGCTACCGGAACTGCAGCCATGATTTGGGCAGCCGTCGTCCAGCACTACATTTACAAGGCAAGTCGTCTAGTCTAGTCTGATTCAAGCATGCTCAATGTACGATCAGACGAGCCCATGTGGTGATTACGCAGGTACTTGCGTAGACTCTGCAGGGAACCCACTTGTCTCGCCCCTGAATGTTTGGATCCAAACCGGATCGTAAGCAGTGGAACCATCCGAAACCTTTATCGATCGCCGTAGACTGACATATCGATTGATCCAGATACGTTCTGATTGCGTTCAGCGAGATTTTCGCCTCGATCACAGGACTCGAGTATGCGTTCACCAAAGCTCCAAAGAACATGCGCTCGCTCGTGATGTCCTTGTTCCTCTTTACGACTTCTATCTCGTCTGCGCTTAGCGAGGCTTTCGTCTGTCAGTAGTCCTGAGTGCAACGCTGATATGGGCAGTTCATATCTAACCTTTTTTTCCGTTCTGAATAGCGTTGTCCATCGATCCTTTGCTCGTATGGAACTATACGTCCGTCGCTGTCCTGGCGGGCGTCACTGGGATCATCTTCTGGTTCTCCGTCCGCGAACTTGACAAAGAGGAGGACACGCTCAATAATTTGGTTGAGGGTCAATTCGGATTCTCGGAGAAGCTTCAAGTTCCTGCGATAACCTAATGCTGTGACACGATATCTCACGTAGGTGATATATGTGCATGAAAGTCATGGATAGAACACGCGCTGGCATCTTCCATGTGACTATATCCTTATGATCCGCTTGCGTACCATTTAATATCATAGTAGCGTTTCACGACGTTCATATACTGGCCGATGTGATCCCGCTCCCACAACCTTGTCAGAGCAGAGTTGAACTGTGACACGAATCTCAAACGACCATGTCAATATCCCCCATGTATTTTGCGGGCATAACATTGGTGCACACAAGGAATGCGGGCCATAAGACGAAAAACAAGCAACTACAATGTAGCAGCGGAGAAGCAACTTCAAGGAGCGAAGAGAGTGGTGAGGAATGCTTCGCCAGCAATGGACCCGGTCTTCTTTTCCTTCTTTTCTTTTTGTACCTGACGGACTGGTCATGGAGATGATGAGTATTAACGCAAGAGCGGGTAAGGCGCACGTACGCAGTTCCTGTCTGCGGAGGACCTTGGCGTAAGGGTTCAAGCGGAAGAGAACAGCCTTGTTAACCAAGGGGTTCTTCTTTTGCGTCCAGGGGCGTTTCTGGATCTTGGCATTGGCGGGACGGACGACGGATTGGATTTCAGAGCTGTTGATGAGACGGGTAACATCGGGGTTGGTGATCTTGGCTGTAGGGAGGCTAGAGATATAATAGTGAGAGGGGTGTATAGAACGGAGCGTCGACGCTTACACGTAGTCCTTCTTGAAGGCGGAAGGGGTGTCAAAGGTTCCAAAGACTTGATCAAGAAGGGCAAAAGCATCCTCGGTCCAAATGATGAAGCGGCCAAGATGACCACCTGGAGCGAGCTGGAGGAGGTTCAGTCTCTTGACGTTGGCAAGTTCGACACCAGGAATGTTGCGGAATGCCTTGACGATACCGTTGTCCTCGTTATAGACGATGAGAGGACCGCGGCGTTGGCGGTAGCGGCGGTTGCGCATCTTTCCTTTTCCGGCGCGGAGTTTGCGAGAGGTGGAGACCTTGACGACATCGGCGTAGGCGTTGATGCTCTTCAAGAGAGCAACTGCCTCCTTGGTCTTCTTGAGGGATTCGACGGTGGAGGGGATGACGAGAGGGACCTCGGGGATTTGTTCGATGCGGTGACCACGAGCGAGGACGAGGGAAGGGAGGGCAGAAGCAGCGAGAGCGGAGACGGTAGCGAAGCGCCGCTGGTTCTGGTTCACTTTGACATGCCACCTGCGCCAGGTTTTGGTAGGTGCAAACATGCGACCACCACGGCACATGTTACCAAAGGCGGCCTGGGTACGATGATTAAGTGGGGAGGTAGGGAAAGAGGAGAAGGAAGTACCTGGCCAGAGCGGTGTGTTCCACCACCGCCGACACGGGGAATACGAGCGACGGCACGACCGGTACCCCAGGACTCGGCGGAGGTCTGGTGGCCGGCCTTTTCGCTCACGGCGTAGGCCTGGCGCTTGTTCTTTGCGATGCTCTCTATGAGAGAGTGAATGGGAGAGTAAAAAAGGGTAGGAGTGGAACTGACTGTGGACCTGGGCGACGACATCGAGCCTGATGGGGGCAGTCAGTACCGCGGGGAGAGGAAGAGAGGTGGAGGATTCTGCGGGAGAGAGAGAGATGAGGAGAAGAAAGGAAGAAAGAAAAGAAGGTACCTCCAGATTGTACAGTGACTGTGGGTCTTGATGCCATCGTCGTCGCGGTCGTCGTCGTCGTCGTTGAAAGGGGGATATAACGAAAGAAAGCTGTAAAGTTAAAGTTTGGTAATAGCAAGCCACCAGTACAAAGAATAGCAAACAGCTTTTGATCCTAACAAGAGCAAACAAAGCCAGGCGTTGTCCGCGTGTTGCGGAGGATATGAGCGCGTGTGGACCATGATGTTGGTCTTTCCTCGTACAGAAAAGTAGTGATGTACCCACTGTCCAGCACCGACGAGCCATTCCGTGCATCCATCAGAGATAACCGTGGCGTACCAACCCTCTTGTCTCCATGGGAGTTCCTCGAGGACTATGGCATCGTCCATCCTTCCGGCTGTGATGTCTGCACAGCGTACATGAAGCACGTCGCCGATGCGAGCTATTCCCCGCATCAACCCGCCTTCCAGATCGCCTTTCAGGATCGGAAGCGCGCTCGCGAGGACGTGTACAACAAGGGTATCTCAGACGGCATCCGACGTCAAAAGGACGAGGAGCGGGAACTCCGTGACAGTATAGAGCACTATCGTTGCGAGCGCAACCAAGCTCGCGAAGAGCTCTTCTCTCTCCGTGCCCAGCTCGAGTCCACTCGCGCGGATTGCGAGAGGCTCCAGGAGAAACTTAATCAAGTGCCTCCCTCTCTGGAGACACCCCTCATAAAGTCTCCTCCCACTGCCGTCACTCCACCTGACCTCCCCCAGCTATCTGATGTCGCGTCTTCTGCCAACACCCCTCCCAACCAGTGCTCCACGACCGACCTCCTGTCCTTTCCTCAGCACATTTCACCTCCAATGGCCACCCCGGCATCTCCTCAGGCGCACCTCCCAGACTGCGTTGCTGCTCGCTCTTTCGCAGCCGTTTTATCTGCAGGGCAGCCTTTAAGTGATGACGATTCCGTGCCACAGTCGCTCGTTGAAGAACGCCTTCCTCTTTCTCAGCTCTGGCAGATGGCTGTCCCACAAACTCAAAAGTCAACCAGGCCCGCCAAGAACATCAAGCAAATCCAATCCCTCATCAAGGCGGCTCACCAGCCCGGGAATTATCAAGCCTTGACCAAAGTCAAGGCTTTGTGCTCTGAAGCCCATAGAACTCCCAGGGAGCAAAAGACAGAAGTCCAACGCTACCTGCTATCAACATGGCGTACTCCGGATTGGGAGCATCCTACCTCCATTCCCAAGCTTCCCGTTCCTTTGAACAATCCTCGCCTCGAGGACCCCGTGGAATGTTGGGTGGCGTACTACGCAGCCAATCCGAGCTCCTGTCCCAAAGGCATCCGACGTGATGTAGATGGGAGGCCGTTCACAACTGACATGAGAGCGAGTCGAACGGTCGCGCGCCTTCGTCCTGTTGTACTCCCCAATGACCCCGAGTCTCGCGAAGGCCGCCAGAAGTTTATGGCGGTTGTTACCGAACTCTTCTCTGAGCCAGGAAGATACGAGAATATCCTGAGGAGGCAGGCTTTTAGCGTCTCTCCTCAAGTCGGGTATGTCCCATACCTGGGCTCTGCCGATGCCATCACCAATGAAAGCGTTGCTCGGCACTGTGCTGTTTGTGGCGTCACTATCCCCATGGCCGATAACGAACTTGGACCATGGGCACGGGAATACAATCGCGATGTATATTATTGACCATTCTTAGTTACCACTGGTACATACTCAAAGACATCTGGACATGTCTTTATCGTGTTCATAGATCGATCACTTCGCATAGGTGTGCTTCGCCCGTAGATATAGACCGTCTCAGATGTATTTGCGGTTGTAGTACGGAGTTAAGCTAGTCGTGTTTTGTCGGAAATAGTAACGAGTCTGCCTGCAAGTTACATTTTGTTTCATTCGAGTTCACGGCGTGCAGCCTGTTTGATATGATATGAGCCATCTCTACAGACACCTCCGCATTCACCAGATATTTGGAGCGAACACCGACGTCGGGAAGACGATCATCACCGCCGCCCTCGTTCGCGCGTCCACTCTAACAAACCAAAATGCGTTCTATCTGAAGCCTGTCAGCACAGGTGCGCCGCAGGACGCTGACGACGCGTACGTTGACTCGTTCCTAATCCAGTTGGAAGCGTTGCTGATCATGCATCAGACATATCGAACGGTACGCCGGACCCCACCGGCATTTGCTTAACACGCATTGCTTGTTCCAATACGAGGATCCGGTCAGTCCCCATCTTGCAGTTCGAATGGCATCTCAAAGGTCGGGACTTGAGGTGAGTTGCCCACCGCAGAAACTTTCTCTTTCATCTAATGAGCTAGGCAGTCCTCCGCACCCTCTGACGAGACCTTTGTGAACGCAATTGCCGAACACATCCGTGCATGTGCCCGAACAAGGAAGCCGGGTCACATGTATGTAGAAACTGCTGGAGGTGAGAATCACTCCTGAGTGAGCGGTGGTATTGACTTCCGCATGGTACTGGTCCTGACGTGTATTGAAGGTGTGCATAGTCCAACTCTATCTGGAACAACACAGTCGGAGAGTTATCGACCATTGTTTCTTCCTACGGTCCTGGTTGGGGACTCAAAGCTCGGCGGAATTTCGTCGACAATATCGTCTTACGAGTCGCTTGTTTTGCGCGGGTACATCGTGGACGCGATCTTCCTGTTCCGCGATGACTACTATCGAAACTACGAATATCTCTCTCCTTATTTTGCTGAACGTGGGGTGCATGTCACATCACTGGACCCTCCCCCATCTCTCCAAGGAAATGTCAGCGAAGACATCTCCACTACGGAATCCTACTATGCCAAATTGGTTCCCAGGAATCTCGACAGTGAAATTTATCGTGCCCTGGGCCACTTGGACGAACGGCACGCTCATCGTATCGAGGAACTCGATTCCATGCCCCGTCGGACATTGGATACCATCTGGTGGCCATTCGTACAACACGGTCTGATCCAGTCTGAGAAGGACGTTACCGTGATCGATAGTGCATGGGCAGATTTCTTCAGCGTCTATGATTCATCTTCACCACCATCGTCCCCTTCCCTTCTTGCTCCCAAGCTGGATGGTTCCGCTTCCTGGTGGACTCAGGCTCTTGGGCATGCAGCTCCCTCACTTGCCTTGGCCGCCGCGAACGCCGCCGGGCGGTACGGGCACGTCATGTTCCCTCAGGCAACTCATCTCCCTGCACTAAAACTGGCGGAGCGCTTGGTGCACGAAGGACCTGGTGTAGGTTGGGCTTCGCGTGCTTTCTTCACTGATAATGGGTCTACTGGCATGGAAGTTGCTTTGAAGATGGCTCTGCGATCATTCTCGGTCACCGAAAAGGAGCTTACACCCGGCGACAAGAAAGATCTCTGGATTGTGGGTTTGAAGGGAAGTTATCACGGAGATACGATAGGAGCGATGGACGCGACAGAAGAAGGGATTTATACATGTGAATGGCACCAGTCCAAAGGCTTCTGGTTCGAACCGCCAACCGTCTCGATTAAAGATGGCAACTTTGTCGTGACCGTCCCATCCCCCGTGTCTGCGTCGACGTCTTCCATCCAGTTTGACGACCTGCATTCTCTATACAATGTCGAGAGCCGACTCAGCTCGCCACTCGCTGACACTTACCGAACGCACGTAAAGAACACTTTGCAAGCAGTCCGTCAACAGGGAAAACGAAAACTGGCTGCACTCGTCTTGGAGCCCATAGTGATGGGTGCCGGAGGAATGATTTTCGTAGATCCCCTCTTCCAGCGCGTCTTGGTTGATGCGGTTCGCGATAAATCGCTCTTTGACAACCCTCTTCCCGTCATCTTTGACGAAGTTTTCGTTGGCCTGTATCGCCTCGGTATTAAATCATTTGGGCCCATCCTTGGCGTCCACCCGGATATCGCTGTCTATGCAAAAATTCTTACCGGCGGCGTCCTCCCCCTTTCCGTAACGCTTGCCTCCGAGCACGTGTTCCAGGCTTTCAACGGACAATCCAAAGTGAACGCGCTTTTACATGGTCACAGCTACACAGCGCACGCGGTAGGCTGTCAGGTTGCAAACACAACCCTCGACATGATCGATAAACTTTCTCAACAAGACGCATGGCGTTTAGCACGAGGAAAATGGAGCCGTAACGTGCGGCCGGAAGCAGCCGTGGTCTGGAGCTTCTGGGACCCGGGCTTTGTCCATTCCGTCTCAAGTCTCGACGTCGTGGACGAGGCGATGGCGTTGGGGACTGTCCTTGTGATCAAATTCAAAGATGGTAACGCTGGTAAGGTCCCATCGCATAGTAGTGCAACGTCTTGCTGAGCATGGGTTATAGGTTACGCATCCCACACCGCTCAAGGCCTGCTTCGATCCATCGACAGTGCCGTCAGCGATGATGGTACTCTGAGTTCAGCCCCTGGCGGCGCACCGTTTGGGATACATTACAGGACCCTGGGTAACGTTGCGTATTTCATGACCAGCCTCAATACGCCGTCACAGACCATAGAAGAGGTAGAAAACAGGCTTTGGAAAACGTTGTCAGCAACGCATGTAACATTGTTTTAGACGACCACGTTTAGATCGCGCCGCTTTCACTTGGGGGTTTTCTTTCCCTTGATGGGAAGGGTAGAGCTTGTTTATTTTACACGGGGTAGAGAGAGCACGGCTAGAAGAAGGCTGTAGTATGGGGCGGTTGTCCTTCATAAAATTATGCCAATCTATACGGGTTCGTTGTGCGCAACCTCACCCTCATCAGGCCTCTTTGCAACTTTACTGTAACGCCGGATTGTTACTGAAATTCGCGACCTATCGACGGGCTTGTTGGGAACGCGGAGTAAATATTCCAGAGACTCGCCATGTTCGAATTTTCCATGATTACCAGAAGGTCATAGGGTATCGCACGTATCGCACGTATATACATCTCCATCAATGTCAACACAAATCGAGAACAATACCTTGAGAGCCGATGTTGAATCAGACAAGGCCCCCCATCCCATTTGTCACATCATCGCTCCCCTTTGAAAGCCCCGCACGAGTTTCTCATGTGCCTCTGGAGGGAATCCTGGCGAGCAAAGGACGTTCCACAGGCCTTGCACGCCGTTGTGATGTGCAGATGTACGGTAAGGATGTGCCTCACGATACTCTCTAGTTTGAGCTCCTTTGCACATCCGAGCCAAAGACATCTTTGTGTCGATTTCCCGCCCGCTGGAGAGAGGTTGTGAGCCCCATTCAGGTGCTGGGAAATGGAATGCTTCAAGTTGTCGCCCGCTGGATAGTATTCATTGCACGGTGATCCATTGACGGACCACTCACACTTGTGAGCGGAGTCGCTGCCAGACTGCAACGATTGAGTCATTCGCCCAATTGCGCAAAGAATGGGGACCCACATCTTCGTGGGGGCTTTGCGGGATACTCCGACTATGAACACTTAGTTCAAATGGGTTGAAGACCTGCCACTGGCAGGAAATGCGTCCCGTAACGGGATCACAGGAATTGAGACTCTTCGTCAATTGATGAAGGTCTTCTGTCCATGAAGGGCTCGGGACTGCGGGTAATCCTGATAGATCAGAATAAGGCATAATATCCTCGGTGGTCGAATCCAGGTTGAAGCCAGATATCGTGACTGGAAATTGTACTGCACTATGCAACCAATAAGTTGGCACATTGCATGCTCCTGCGTGCTCGGTGAGACGATGAATTCGCTTCCTGCTTGAAACCCTTGCTCACCTATCGTGGTGCAATCTTGGTGCGATGATTGGTAGGAATCGCAGCCATTTCCCGCGTCAGAGATTTCGAGGGCCTCTGCTCGGCAGGGTCTGTGGCGTTTTCAGCTTTCCCTTTCATTTTTGTGTGACATAGGAGAGTCTTACCCGTTGTAAGCCAGGAATGATGTCCCTGGAATAAGATGTGCCGGCACATGGTTGTCTGTAATATCTGCCCATGGCGTGTGCGGACTGGCGCTGGCCAGCGATGGCATGTATTGGGGGTCCATTGAATTCGTGAGGCTGAAATCAGTATCGTAGACGTTTTCGGGTCCAGTATTCATGGGAGGAGCGACGAGTGCCAGTGAGTGAATTGGATCAAAAGGCATGGCCACCTTTATAACCTCACCGTTTCCGAGCCGACTTCCTTGAGGCATGAGCCTGCCAAGATGCTCGGTTCTAAATCGGACATGGAGCGCTTGGAATCGCCGTGCTCTAACATTACCTTGGGATTACTTTGGAGCCCGTAGAGATACTGCGAAGAGTGAGTTTCTGATCATTTTGAGGCTGAAGTAAGGCTTGTCGAAACGAACAACGACTTGACTACAAGTGTCAAACGCACCTCGTCCGCTTGATCTTTGCGCGCTCAAATTTGGATCGGACCATCGGATATTCCGAGAGTCCACAGCAAGCCAGGAAGAACTCGCACCGTCTCGTTGGTGCGTTCCAAGGTTACGTTGAATACTGATGGAAATGATCACGATCAAAATGGCACGCGGGACGGGAGTAATCATTTCAGCGACACAGCTTACCAAGGAACACTCCAACGCCGGGGATTTCTCGGTCAGGTTGGCGCACTCCACGCGTTTAACCGGCCTGCCAACGAGGTGATAGGAACGTTATGTAATTACAGCTGGTAGCCTGATGCGGCTTGCCAACAAAGATAAGATACATTCATGAGGCCAATAATACCATCTCAAAAGGTAAACTTGTGTGAGGTAACATATCCAAGAAGTCGGGGTATGTGACCATCATATATGCCGACATCTTGAAGAACTATACAGCTTGGATCTCCGGATATATGTCTCTGGTGGAACGTGTCAATGGTGTTTCGGAAGGGAATGCCGATGTAGTCACTCACAGGCAGACAGTATCACTCAATTGCCCGAGTGCTTCTTCGATACATGCTGATCCCTCGTATAGTGGCGAGTGAACCACTCGGAGCAGTTTGGGCATTTATACCTCCATTCGAGATGTTTCTCTTGAACATGCCTCGTCAAGCTCTCTTTCTTCATTTCAGAAGAGCAACCGATCCAGCGACACCTCAATACTGCTTTGTCTGGACCTATGACGCCGTGACAGGTGCGCAGATGCTCCGAAAATTCGTGACCTAGAACAAGCGTGCTGCAAACGGCGTTGCCTATCACCCAACCGCAAGACTGGTAGCAGTGTTGGGGTTGGTTCGCGAGCGATGCAAAGTGCACGAGCGTTATCTCGTCCTGGGGTTAATACAGTCAATATTATCCCTCATCAGTTCGAGTTGACGAAGGTCCTACCTCATCCGTGAAGTCATGGTTGAAACACAGGTTATGAGCCATGGTGACTATGGGTCGAGAGGGAATTAATGTACGACGATAGAGTGATGTAGGCACGAGTGGTATTGTCGATGCATCATTTGAAGGAGTCCCTTTGGTATTTATCCGTTCAGAAACCGCCGTGGAGAGCTCTCCAAACTGGCCATGTGAAGGGTTAGATAGATGGAGGGCAATGAAGTATAACATCCATTGGCACCGGAGGGCATCACGGCTGTTGGTATTGGCTAGCGTGGAGGCGGGATGAAAATCTAGAACCCTGTCACACCATTTTGAGCAAACATTATGTTGGTTAGGAGCGTAAATGAACGCTGTCGATCGGTTTCCTTTGTATTCTGCGACGGCTGGGCACCGCAGTGATCAAATCACGCTGACGTTGTGTTTAACATTCAACATACCTTGGTGGGCGTTACGTCCTTGGAAAACGCCAGTCAAACCATCCAGTGTCGGGGATTTTCAGATTGAATGTTTCCGGTCCATCATGGATGTTAGATTCTAGCGCCGGCCAAGGTGAAATAGAGCAAGCTCTGCTGTAGGAAGCATTCACATCACGGCGCCACCCCAAAAGACCTTGAGGGTGTGGATTACACTAATACGAAAAGTTGACGAGGCTCAAAGTGAACAGCTCCCGCGTGGATTAAAAGATACCGGAACGCCGGTGACAGTGACTTGCTAGCTGACTCCCGCTAGGTAAATGACTAAAACCATGCGTGTTGTCCTCGGAGACCACGACTGGTGTTTTCATCTTGGATCGGACTAATTTGGTGACCATACGTTGGTAGAACGACACTGCCTGTACACCGCATATGTCAGAGAACGCGGAATTGTACCGCTTGGAAGGGCAGAAAAACTTACAATCGTATCATAGTCTCCCCTTTCGCCGACCCTTCTGATCGCAGATCTTGCATTGTATCCCATAAAGTTCACTCTCGATAGACCTCGGTGACCAAGCCATGACCGAGCGCTCGTAAACGCTGGGAACGTATTTTCGACGATCGATCATTGGGGGAACCTGGTACGTTGGCGATGAGTACAACGCAGAATCCATGCCCTGATCGATTCGCAGTGAAAACAATGAAATACAGCCGACTCATCCATCCAGTCACATACATTAGACATTGGTCCTTGGAGGTCCTTCCCTGAGGGGCGTTACTATGGCTTGTTTGCAGTGCTCCCGAAAGGACAAAAGGCTGATCTGTCTGCCTTTGGACGCTCGTTGAGGAAGGTTTTGAACATGAAAAGCAACGTTGACGCAAGGCGAAAGTGCATTCTGTGTCGGAGATTGCGAAAGTAGATTGGTGGAACCCCGCTACAGTGATAATGCAACGTCGTCCCCAGATTCCAACTAACTTTCGGAAGTGGTAGTGAAGAGTTGTTAAGTACCTTCCATTTCCGACTCTATTGACACGAGTCCGGCCCTCCCTCGAGACCGTCATTTTTCGATCCTGCCACTAACCCAGCATCATGCATCATGGCTGACACGATTCAATGTCCCACCCTGGTCAGGATTTCGCTCAGTGTAGGCCACTGACGGACTCGTCGAGTTCGCACAATTCGCCCGAGTAGACTCTCAGCATCATGCCAAGATACTACTGGCAGGGCTTCGTCACCCCGTTTGCTGCGCGTTGGCCCGCTGTGGCCCAAGTAGGAAGGGACTCCATTCCCCTCCAGCTTGAATTAGGCCCCCTGGTGAGGCGACCACGATGTCAATGACCTGACCCACCGTTTGCTTCGAACCTCTCCCAGCAGGCGACCGCAATTTTATCTGGGATCTACTTCACAAGGAACGTAATGGCATGGCCTTGGGACGCGCTCCACCCCTCTCCATTGATTCTCCGCACTGGTGGCTGGATTGCGATCCTTATCTGGAGGGTTGCCATCACACACATCAGCTCCTTCCTGACGGGGATCTTGGTCCGAACTTGCGTCTGGAGGGTAGGTGGCGGGCTCTATAGTAACAAGATCCTTCCACTTGATAACAGCGGCGGGGGGATGTTTTATGAGCCCGGCAACTTAGCTATGTGAGGATGGTGGGCACTATTTCCTTTGTACACTCAAGTCCTTGTCCCCCGTAATCTCCAACGGATCTAGGTAACTTCAAACTGACGTAGGCATGCAGGGGCTACAAGACCTTAGGTTCTTATCGCACTATTCATACCATATAACCAATGATATCTGCTGCTTGCTGCGGCATACTCATGGAAAACCTTAAAATTGACAACTAGGGAAGGTCTCCCCGGAGTCCGGAGTTTACTGGTGGGTATGTGTAACAAGTTGGCATCACAAAAAAGGAAAGAGTTTCCAGAGAGAAACCTTTCAATCAAGGTGATTGGTGTCTGTGATAACCGAGAAGACATGGACCACACGCAAACTAAGTGCATGACCGCGCATTCTCCGTGCGTTAAATTGGTTTGGCATGTTATCGTCGACCCTTTCAGGGCTTGTTGAACTCAAATCCAACATTAATCTGATATATAAAGACCTCGATTGGGGAACCCCAACTCTATAATACAGTCTGGACAGGTCCTGCCAATAGATCAACTTCTCCAGTACTGTGCCAAATCGTGAATTCGATCGAGCACCACGGTAAAGTATGAGGTCTCGTTTAACAGCGCCTCAAAGTGTTTGATTGCTTCCTCTTCTGTGAGATCCAGCCGGAACTTGTCTTGGATCTGTTCATGCACATCACGATGCTTGATATCCGGAATGTTGGCATCGACCATAAGAGCTACCAAATTCAAAATGAGATTGGCGCTCTTGCGCAGGATGGTGAATGCTGTAAAACAAAAATTCTTAAAACGTGCATAGTGCGTGGATTGTGCGCCACCCATGCCATCGACCATCTCTTTGCATACCTTCACGGGAGGTGGGAATGGTTTAGGGTCACGGCCCAAGATATAACCGAAGTCCACTATGAGTAGACACAAATGAGCCTATCACATAACAAGAGAGTAATGCTTGGATAATACCGTGAAAGAAATGCCCTGCAAGTGGCGATTTTTCAGCATACTCTCCACAATAACTGTGATTACAATGAAAACGGACCATCGGGTGTGAGTAACAAATTATCTAAATGGCGGTCTCCAACGCCAAGTAGGTACGTGACGACGCAATACCCAGCTACAGCTTTGGTCAATGGCTCGGACCATGACATGCGACCAAAATACACATACCACAACTGCGAACGAACGTGTCAATGACACTCGGCTCCACGCCATACGTGCCTACGCTCCCCTCGTCTGGATGGCTTACCCGCAGGTAGTTGAGCAGCGTTCCGTGTTCGCTGACTATCGCCGCTATCGTCTTGCTTGGAATAAACTGGGCCATACCCTGCAATGGTCCAGTAGCCAGGACGTCGTATGGGATTAGCTTCAAGTCCAGATTCTCCTTTCGCAATAACTGGTCCATGAGTGTAAAGAGCTGCAATACTAATTGGTCTTGTCGCATGTCGTCTCCATCTTTGAACATGACCGGGTATTCAGAGCCGTCCATGCATTGGAAATAGAGCAAGAACGGAAATTGATTGGATTTAAACACTGAAGACTTCTCAGCATTAATGCCGGTGATCTCGATTCGGGCATTGAGGGGTAGAGGGAGCGGAGGGATGTTGATAAGACCGTTCTTCGAGTCGTTTATGAACGACCGCAGCTTTTCGATCTTTTTTGGCCGAGGGTCCTTGGAGGTCCTGAGGTCTCTCGCACGTTTTGCCAATGTCTCGACCATGATCCCTTGTCTTCGCATGAGCTCGCGACGTTCACTACCACCTTCCGACTGAAGCGAGCATGGATATCTAGTTAACCACCAGAACGAGGATGTGCGCACCTCGAGTATCTTGCTTAGAAACTTGAATACAACTCTTCCATACATTTTCGCCACCGTTCTATCCTCTAGAGCAACCTCAACCATGAGGTACCAATACAATCGGTTACCCAGTACATGATTCTTCACTCCACGAGTAATCAAGAAGTCGGACAGTCCACTGTCGTCGTATGATATTGCACTCGTCGTCGACCGTGACGACCGCTGATCACTTGCAGCACTCTCAAACTTGAGCGCTTGAACGAGTTGGAGTAGATACAGCATGAGTTCCTGAAACATGTCCGTTAATGAAGACAAAGAATAATAATGGGAAATGGTATAATCACGTCGTCGTCAGCGCGATTCAGTTGTTTGACCGCAAACGCTCTCACGCGCGAGTCCACTGTGTTAGGGCCCAGCAGCTCAAGAGCGTCATCGGTATCTACCTCCGTCCACATAGGCAACAACTCTTCGACTGCTTGCTTGACTTCCGACTGATCTCTCCAAGTCACCGATTTTAAGAACTTGGTCAGTCCCCGTTTGTCTCTTGCGAGATAAAAACGGAACTTCCAAATCAAGTCTTTCTCCTCTGAAGTGAGAGGTTGTGATGGAGGATAGCTGAGGATTTCCTAAGACAATGACATCGGCGAGGTGCGTGTAAACGATGAGGGCCCGGAGACTCACCCCCAGCTCGTCTCTGATCTTGGCATTTGGTTTGAGTTCTCTGTCATATGGACTGCTCCGATGGCTCCGGACCAAACGACGGTGCTTGTCCTCTACAGGGTTCTCGCGTGCCATCTCAGGATCTAGGACCGCCCAGAAGTGAGGATCAGTCGCGAAGGAGGGTGGAAGAACAGGTGCAGCGGGCGTTTGAGCAATTGTTGTTGGTGCAGTGGAAGTTGATGGCGTATTTTGTGTCTCCTGTCCATGATCCCGTCAGTCTCACAATTCAGCTCAAGTATCGGTATACTTGCAGGTTCGCTAAAGATCACCGGAAAGTCGAAGCGAGGCATATCAATGTACAAGAACATGTTTTCCGACTTTGCGGTCTCAGCCTGTGACAGTTAGCCTTGTCCAATGCGATACTGCGAGTCTGAGCGAGCACTCACCGCATGTATCTCCTCCATCCTCCGAAATGCCATCTTATCGAGCCAATCCGACTTTGGGAGATCCCCCCGTTCATACTTCTTCACTAGCTAGGGAAGTGAATTATGGTTCTTGTCAAAAGTCATATAGATTAAGGAACCAAACACACCTTTTCTAACCGTCCCATTTCATCCCTCGTGCCCAATTTGCTGGGCGTAGTGGTCTCCATTGACCCATCTCCCTCCTTACCAGGCCACAGCAAAAGCCTGTGTTTACCTCTTCGCAAGGTCCTGGTCCACGATGAACGGTAGATACATCAATCGAGGACATCAACTTACCATTTCTTTCCAAACAGTCTGAAAGTCGTGCCACCCACCGGAACGGCCGAGCGTGGACTTCCAATATCCCATACAGTAAAGGTGATTTGTGAGCTCAACGGGAGGTCGCAATATTGTATCGGGAGTGTGACCCATTCGTTCCAGCTGCACCGGTGAACGCGAGGGAGTGAGTTAGATAGGCACAAGGGTCTCGGGGTAGCACATACGTATAAGTGGTTTTGAATGCCTTGAAGGACGTCCTAAAGGGAATTGTCAGGGGTTTGTTGTCAGCTACCAGCTGACAGGTGACATAGAGATCTGAAAGTGACCTGTCTCTATATCAGTCATGATGCAAGGAGGGAACAAGAGACGTGGTGGAAAGTCGTACGAGGATTGAACGCCGTGAAACCTCAGTGCTGGGTTCTCCAATACATCCGAGACTGACTTTCGTGGCCTTGTTCCTTCTAATTGTGAGCTGGGTCAGGTATCCGTTGGGCATAAGTCGTTTGAATATAGAAAGCCAGAATGAGTACGTACATCCGAAAGGTTAGTGGTAATTTCAGGTCGGAAAGCTTGGCGAACGTGAAATCGTCGCGATTGTCCTTGTCCATGGACGTTTCAATTCAGTGGCTTGCGATAGTTTCTCAGATGGGTGGACCACGACTCAACTAGTACAGGAGCCCTTTGCAACCCATTTTGGAACTGCGCGTATTGACCATTGTCATTACGATTAACTCGAATCGATTCTCTTCAGAATAGTACTGATAATGTACATGTAATCATCCTCTACAACTCAACTGCACCTAGCACCGGTGCTTTTGGCTCTGAGCGCGAAGCAACTATGCTCAGAGTGTGGTAAAAACGATGGCCTGAAAGTGGTATCACGTCACGAACTAAGTGTTGCTATACGTCTACTCAGCCTTGTAGTCGGGGCGCAAGGAACGGACAACTTTGCCTAGGTATGGCAAACTGAGCGACGGGACACTAGTAGCACAATAGGATATGGTCTTACCAGCTCTCCAGATCTCCTGGTCATCAATCTCCTTGAGCTCCTTGGCAAGGTCTTGGCGGTACGTCGCACGGCCGTTGAACTCCAAGGATTTACGAGTCTCAGTGCCGTTCTTGACACTCTCGTAAAGCTTCTCGAAGACGGGGAGGTTCGCCTTTTCGAAAATGGGAGCCCAGTCGAGCGCTCCACGACGGGCAGTGGTAGAGCAAGCGTTGTACATGTAGTCCATGCTGTTGGTACACAAACGACCTGTTTGACACACAGAATTGCAATATGGATATGAATACTCACCCCTTCTGACCGATCAAAGGGTAGAGAGACTGAGTAGCCTCCTCGACGGTCTCGTTGAATGCCTCCGAGGGCGTGTGGCCATTGGCACGGAGAATCTTGTATTGGGCACAGAACAACCCCTCTATTTGTTACTTGAGAAAAGAGTCTCCACAGTACCAACAAGCGGACTTACGGATGGCACCCATGAGCTATTCAAACTAGTGAGTATATCAGAGTAAAGCATATGAACGGATACATACCACACCTCGTTCACCGTACAAGTCAGAATAAACCTCCTTCTCAAAGGTGGTCTCGTACATGTAGCCAGAGCCGATGGCAACACCGAGAGCAACAGCTTTCTCCTTTGCCTTGCCTGTGACGTCTTGGAAGACGGCAATACTGGAGTTGATACCCCTACCCTCCTTGAAAAGAGTGCGGACAGTGCGGCCTGAACCCTTTGGGGCGACGAGGATAACATCGACATCAGAGGGAGGGATGACATGGGTGTCTTCCTTGTAGACGACGGAGAAACCGTGCGAGAAGTAGAGTGTCTTGCCCTTTGTAATGAGTGGTGCGACGGTGGGCCAAGTCTGCGATTGGGCGGCGTCGGAAAGAAGGTTCATGATGATTGTTCCACGGTTAATGGCCTCCTCGATGGGGAAGAGGGTTTCACCTGGTATCTATCAAGCCAGGTGAGAGAGAGAGTGGGTAAACGAGGAAGGGAAGGACTGACCCAGCCATCCTCGATAGCTTGTCTCCAGCTCTCGCCGTCCTTGCGGACACCAACGATGACATTAAGGCCGTTGTCACGAGCATTCAAGCCCTGGCCATGGCCTTGAGAGCCGTAGCCAATGAGGGCGAGGGTGTCGTTTTTGAAGTAGTCGTGAAGCTTGGCAAGCGGCCAGTCGCTGCGCTCATAGACGACCTCGTCCGAACCCGCAAAGTTGAGGGTCTTGACGCCGCGTGCAGGGAGGGTCTTGCACGACGTGTCAGCTAGAACGATGCAGACTTTTTTTTCTTGGATGAAAATTTACCTGGACTGCGGGACGGGGAGCAGCGGGGGAGCGGGCGAGGAGGGAGAAGGACGAAGCGTAAATGGTGCGAGGAGCACGACGAGCAAGGGCGCGAAGAGAGCGCGAGGAGAGACGCGATGCGATCGAGGCCATCGTTTGAAGTCAACTCGTTCGAGTCAATGCTCGCGTCTTTTTCTACTTTATTCACTC
>JBBPQT010000226.1:0-22208 GCA_038092715.1 Boletus smithii | reverse complement strand
AACAATACTGATGAATGGTGTGTATCATTTACCATGCAACCTTCACAATTCAACGCGTGCTGCAGTAATGCGTGGCGATATTGCCCGTCTCGGGCGATGTACATTGATCTGCACGCAGGGAGAGGATAGCATCAAGAGGTCCAAGCCCTTCAAGTATGCGTACGAAAAAGAGATCGTTATGTTTGTCGTCTAATTGTTCATCGAGCATACGGTCATCTCATTCTCCGGAAGGTATGCGTACTTCAAAAAACTCGATTATTTTTCAACAGAATGTATTTACTCCCCGGATGCGTATCGCGGCCATGCCCGAACGTTCCTCAAGGACTTGGAAGTTGCTCGGCCCAGCGCAATAATTGATATAATCCACTCTGGCGAAGCGTTTGAAGTGAGGGAGGACGTGAAGGCAACACAGAAACCACAACGTAAGGCGGGTGCTACGTGACTGGACCTGATGCTGACTTTTTTCTAGAAACATGCAAACGTTGCGGTTATATGTCCAGCAACGAGCTATGTAAGGCGTGTATGCTCCTGGAGGGTTTGGAGCGGGGAATAGCAAATTCGGTGACAGTAAGTCCAATCTCACCATATCGTAGAGGTTATCACTCCCAACACATTCCAGACTGATAAAGCGAGGAAAAAGTTGGATGCACTGGGTCCTGCACCAGATAATTTACGAACCATCCCTCAGTTTCGATCAGCACACCTTGCTGTTTCAGTCGCACTCCCAAAAACAGACTAATAACCTGTCAGTACGATTCTTCCTCACGTAGGGGGAACATTCGAGTTTTCGCGGTACCCTCCCAAGGCAGCCTGATTCAATACTAGATCCATGTAATCTACTACCCTAGGTGCACAGGAAAGAATGTACATGTTCTGTGGTGATGCACTAGCTAATCTTTCGCCCTAGCCAGATGGGATGCTCTTCCTTGAACGTCACAAAAAGTCTTCAGAAGGCGATCGCAGCTTTCTAACAACTCTTTTGTCTGGTCTTCCTCTTCCTGAGATTGGACGAGTTTAGTCGTCCCGACAAACTCACGACCCCACCAATCTGTCCTTGATATGTAGGCAGTACCTACTTCAATAGGCTCCTTGGTATTCGTTGAGCTCACGATCCCACTAATGCTGGGTAGGCATGTGAGGGGGGTAAGCGACAAATAGACTGCAGATATGGCCGCCTTAAAGATGTCAATTGGATGGTTGGGGGATCCCAAGAATCTTGCCTGGCGAAATGCTCATTCAGCGAATGTACTCCTGGATATTTGACGCTACTCACGATGTAGAACGTAGCGTACATGCATAGCGAGGTGAATGTTCCAAGCAGGGCGCTAGCTATACTTGTGCCAGCTACTCCGGGATATGCTGTGAAATGTCTCGCGGCTGCTGTGCCATCTAGCTGGCCACGAACCGCCTCTCGATCCAAATATAGAGATATCATGTTCATCTGGTACTTGGAGCATTCATATGAATGCTCTGACTTTACTAATTGCCAATCTTTCGGGTCATAGAATTCGGAACTGGCTTCGTGTGATGAGATCCACACTACTCGGGCACCTGTGTGCTTGGCCATCATAGGCTCTAAGGCTTGGAACTATACTGGAGATCAGTGTCACACGATCGCGATTGTTAAAGCACGCACCAAAACATAGTGTCCGAATACATTACACTGCCATGCCCAACCCAGTCCATCTTGACTGAGGTCTCCAACGCGCTGAAGAAAGTATCTCGGTGCAGTGAGTGCCCCAACAAAGTCCGTTAGGAGTTGGTGAAATGCCAGTGGCCAGATTATCTTTGAAAAGCAGGCTACTCCTGCGTTGCAAATGAGGTGCGAAACGTATGGATAACTACGATGGGTTAACTTGACTCTAGATGTACATAAAGGGACGTACTTTTGACCAATTTCGTCTGCAAAATGAAATACGCTCTGGATGTCGGCCAAGTCAACGGTGTGTATCGCTATGTGCAGGTTCCTCCGAAATATTTCGGCGTGGCCATCGTAGTCGGGCGAGCACTTGGCACGGCGAACATGTTCATCTGCAATGCCGCAGAGTTTAGCTCGAGCAGCTTCCGCACGCTGTTTATTTCTGCAGGCCAATATGAGTGTGAGGCCATCGCAGTTTAGTTCATTCGACGCCGGTTCTCGACTTCCGCTTGACAACTGGAAAAGAAGACGGTGGCAAATGCCAAACCCGACACCGCTGCAAACGATGAGTTACTGAGACGTGTACAAATACAAAATCCCGCACGTGTTGGCACCTGTTACAATGACGATTGGACGTGAGCTGTTTGGGAACATGGTGCAATGACCTGCCAGTGTAAGACGATTGAGTCGAATATGGACGCTTTAATCGGACATGGCACGATGTCGATTAAATAGTCCCAGTGGCATCTAAGTACGTACATAATATCCGTGGCATAATTACATTAACCGAGTATCAAACACTCAGAGAGTGGAACTCTGAGATAACCCTCTGGTCGGGGATGTTCACTCGCACCCTCCCTGGTCAATGGGAACACAAGCTAGTCTTTGCAGAGATGTGCATTGCCGTGATATGTCATGCGTAAGTTCAACACTAAAGTACCTCAACAGAGCAGAGGGAGGTGTCCAAAACTATGCATCACTTTTCTTTTTCTTTTTCTTGGGAGAATCGCCATTAGTGGCGGTTGCTTGGGATTTTTCAGCCTTGAGTGCTTTCTTTTTCTCCTTCCTCGCCTTCCGCTCGCCTTCCGTTTCGCCATCCTCCTGTGCCTATACTCAGCGAGCAAATACAGAGATCACCGCCAAAGACCAACCTTGGCTTCATTAACACCTGTTTGATTGTGTCCCTCACTTTCTCGCCGTTTCCGTTTTTTCTCCTTCTTGCTTTCTTTTGACTCCTCGTCAACGTCCATGTTGTCAGCGTCCGACTCAGTTACCCTTTCTTTCTCGGCCTTCCGCTTCGCTCTCCGCTCTTCTTTCGCCTTCTTCTTCTCAGCCTTCACGTCCAGAACTGCTTGAATAGCCGTCTCCAGTGGCTCTCGTTGTGTAGGGACGAGGTCGATAGCATCCGCAGCTGTGTTATACGTCTTCGTGTCGCCTGTCATTGTGAACTTTTGTTGCTTCTTGCCATCATCCGCATATCGGCGAACACCAGATACGTCGCTTTGATGTTCTAGCGCACGCAGCCGGGATTCCAATTTTGCACGATTCTCGAGACCAATAGAAGGGGCTTGATCCTCCGACTTGCCGTCGGCGTCGGTGAGAGCATCGACGCGAATCGAAAGTGCAGCTTTTGTCGCAACCATACGCGCCATCTACAACATACATTCATAGGTAGAAGTAAATCAAAGTCTTAGGCTCACCTTTCCCTTGAGCTTTGGAGGAGCTTGGCCGATCAACGACGCCTGTGAACACTGTAATCAGTCGGGCTAAGAGCGAGAAAACAAGTACCACGCACATGGTAAATAAGCCCATATTTGGGGGTATCATGTTTTGTTTTCAGTGCACGAAAGAGTGCTTTCTCAGCACCAAGAATTTGAACTGTGGAAGCTGGATGCTTCGCCAGGTTCAAAAGGCTTCCAGCGTGTGATATCAGCCTGGCACCGACAAGATCGCCAACGAGAGCCGTGAGATTTGGAGCCACAGCATTCATGCGATTGCGCAGATATTCTGCAAGTTGGGCACGATACGCAGAAATGGAGATCACTTGGTCACACAGAGCATGTATGTGCAATATGTCGCTGTCTGAAATCTCTGTACCCATTGAAATTTCAGCAGCAGCTTTTAGGATCGCCTCTAGGTCCTCCGGCAAGATGGTCTCGAATGACGTCGTTACTGCATTGGTACGAAAACCCATAGCTCGCACGACTTTTGCATACGCGAGGTTGTCCGATATTATCTTGGCCATTTCTGGGAAATGCCAGCCGTACCATTCCTTCGAGGTGTCAATGATAAACCAGGGTTGAGTACGCAGTATACCCACTTTGACACGCATGGCGTAAATATTTATTTCCTTGTCCAGGTCGTCGAGGAGGGCAATAGCTTGTACTATCATGGTGTCAACTTTGTTCGGAGAGAATTTTAGTTTGAAGCTGAGACTTGCATGAATAACATGATGCGCGCCATCATGATCAGACTTACCGGGACAACGAGTGACTTAAACCTAAGCTCATTGTAGCAAGGTCCTTGGGGTCAAGGCCATCCATCAAGGCTGCTATTTGTGCGCGGATGCCTCTCCATAGGTCGCTATGGTCATCAGGGGACAACGCAGAGACCTTGATGCCCAGCTTCTTCGATATAGAGTGAGCTGAGAGATATATGAGCACACAAGGCGAAAAGCGATTATTCCACATACCTAAGTGGGGATCTATCACCACCAGAGATTCTTTTCCCTTTCCTTTGTCCACCACTTCCTCTGACAAGAACTTCTTCAGTCCTTTCCCCAATTTCCCGTCCTGGACGGCTGTGAGATCCTCTACGGCAGTCGCCGTCGAAGTAAAGCGGTGCAGAGCCTTCAACTTGAGCCTTTGAGGACAGACTCGCGTTAGTTGCTACACGGAAGTGGACATGATATCGACGCACAGTTTGTTTGCTTTCTCTGGTGTCTCGAACTCCCTGTATAGATCGGCAGAATCGAGTTTTGCTGAGTCGCTCAACTTGAAGAGGCAGTAGCCCATAGCCGTCTCGTACAGGACCAGCATTTTTGAGATACGAGTCCTCGAGAGCGAGCAATATTTATTGTGAGCGCGTTTTTTCAAGAGCGTGGTAACTTGACCCACGAAAGGCAATCTTATCCAGCAGCGATCAACTGTTTCGATCAAGTCAAGCAAGATGAGGTTCAAGATCCTGTTACCGCTCGCTTTCCTTGGAGCCGTCGCCCAGGCGGTGTCTAGGAGCCCCCTCATCGCAGACAGTGATGCCAGTGAGGTCTCCTTCAATCCGGTGATGGAGATGAACCTTTTGGCCATCGTGTCCGAAGAGTCTTTTACAGCTCTTTCGCATCCTCTCTTTCCCCACCACACTATTCGCATCAAAAAGTCAACCTTTTGCGACCCGACTGCATCGTTAGTCTATGCCAATCATGCCTCTTTTCTTGACACTCATTGCGAGCAGTGTTTATACCGGCTACCTGGACATCGATCAGGGTGCCAAACATTTGTACTTCTACTTCTTTGAAAGCAGGAGGGACCCGGCTCAGGGTACGTTTAGTGTCTAACATGTACAACGACGGTCAGCGTACAATCCTTTTAGATGATGTCATGATGTGGATCAATGGAGGTCTGGTGCCCCCGTTTCTCAGTTTCTCGGACTTGGACTCACGTGTCAACACACTCCAGGACCGGGATGCACCTCTTCCCTCGGTCTGTTGTTTGAACTAGGTACTGTCCCTTATTTCATTCGATAAACGAACATCCTTTTGATCCGTGTGCTGGATCAGGTCCTTGTCGCATTGACATCACGGGAACTTCCACTAATGGTACAACTTGGAACCCCTATTCGTGGAACAACGAGGCCAATATCTTCTTTCTCGATCAGCCGTGAGTCCATCCGCTTCTCTGATCATTGAGAAAACAGCTTTCACGATAACTGTAGTGTCGGGGTTGGGTACTCTTACGCCGACTTTGGCGAGACTGTCGAGACAACCGAAGAAGCCGCTCGTAATGTCCACGCGTTTCTAACCATTTTCTTCGAGACTTTCAAACAGTTTGCTGGACGGCGCTTTCATCTGTCTGGAGAATCGTATGCGGTAAGTAGATTCGTTGAAAGCCATATTGCACGTGGGAAAGCATGACTGTGTGCATTAGGGCCGCTACCTTCCTGTGTTCGCTAGCGAGATATACGATCAGAATACCATAGCCAAGGCTAAAGGACGCACTGTTATCAATCTCCAAAGTGTCCTTATTGGAAATGGTATCACAGATGTTTCGACGTAATTATTTGATCTTTGTCCTCATGCACTGCTGTTGAACTCGCGCATCTGAAGGCTATACGAGGGCATGTACGATATCCAATGCAGTACATCCGCTTTAGATGTCCCCTTCCAAACTATCAGCAACTGCGTCCAAATCAAGGCAGCGGTAAGTGAATGTCCTCTCCAACCCTGTTATCGTTACCATTCAGTGCCCGTGTCTCGTAGCTACCAAGGTGCCAGGCAGCAATGCGAAAATATTGCATCGACCAATTCGATCACATGGGTTGTGAATCTGTGGTGGCATTCTGTGACAAGCATATTAGAGGTCCCTACTGGGATAGTGGTGGGTCTTGCCCCATCGTGAGCTTGCATCAACTTAAAATCTGTTCAGGACGAAATGTCTACGATGTCTCTATGGTTACGTATCTCCTGTATTTCACATCCGGGTATTCGCATCGTTGAACTTGCTCTAGGTTTGCGAATCACAGGATCTCTGCTACCCTGAAGATGATGCCATTGCAGAATTCCTCAACCACCCTGGTACCCGTGCCATACTAGGCGCTGAAAGCCCTGGAAATTTCACCATATGCTCTGACGAAGTTGGCCACAACTTCGTTTCGCACTTGGATAAATGGTCATATCACACTCAAGACTATGTCGCAGCCCTTCTCGAGCGTGGCATCCGAGTTCTGATCTATGCTGGAACATATGACTGGCAGTGTAACTGGGTGGCTAACAAGCTTTGGGTCGATAAGCTCGACTGGACCGGTAACGAAGCATACAAAAAGCAGGTCTGGAGGTCTTGGTTAGTAAATGGGAATGCTGCCGGAGAAACGAAAACCAGCGGCAAGTTGACGTTTGCAAGCGTGTACGGAGCTGGTCATATGATGAGTATTTTCAACGCCACGTCGTTTGTTCACTGTCTGACTCATAACTCAAGTCCCTCATGACAAGCCCGAGGAAGCATTTGCATTAGTATCCAGATGGTTGGCCCAAAAGGAGATCTAACCTGTCTCTGACAATACCTGTCTTTTGACAATATTCCCAAGTGCAATCACTGAGTTGAGACTTGTATGCTTCTACCCCGTCCAAGAGGGGTTCCCGTGAGTTCTGCATTAAGCTCGTGAAAGCTTTTCTGGTTATGTCTCCTACTGGTTATGCCTGCCGTTTCCATACCTTACAGACACCGTGGGGGTGATTTTAGTCAACTGATCACGGATCGGCTTCCTGTGAGGTGGAGTCTGCCAGTGCGCAGAATTTGTCATAATTAAGGTGATCCTCCTGCGATGCCCCGGATTACCTTTAAGTCGCAATCTGGGCTTTTCCACGTATGTTATTGCGCGGGAAACAAAGAAAGCTGTGGTTATCTCTATAACAACACATGTCTCGGGAGTCGGCGGCGATGCCCAAATAGGATAGTCGATCCGATCTGCTCAGAAAAGGCTTAAAGACAAAGATGCTGAATGTGAGTATTGTTTCCTTTCCTTTCCTTTCCCGTTTCTTGTACTTAGTGTCTCGAGGACAGTAATACATCTCGTGGTGAGCTCGCCCGCCATTTCCACTCTATTACAACTTATCAACCCCATATAGGCCTTGCTCAAGAGGCAAGACTCGTCAATTTAATCAAACTTCTTATGCTCTCATTCGGCCAAACTCTGGAAGTTTTTTAGCATGCATAACCCTCTGATTGTTATCTTCCTTTGGGCCCTCACTGCGGTTTTCGCGTACCCCTTAAAGCGCAGTGCAGCGGTAGACATTCAAGTCTTGGGCAAGTTGTGGGCTATGGTTGCCAAGCGAATTGCTGATCACCCCGCTACCTTAGCATTTGCCAATGTGTTAGAGCAGCTGGAGTCTGCCTTCTATACACAGGCACTTACACAATTCAATGCCTCCAGCTTTAGGATGGCAGGTTTCGCCTCGTCCCAAATCCCGATTCAACAAATTGAAACAATCGCGAGCGATGAGAACACCCATGCTATCACTTTGCAGGTTTGTAAAATTCTGTGAGTCTATTAGTCAATGACCCTCGAATAAAGTTCTGCCTTCCAGTCCGCAATTCATGCTCTTGGTGGCCAAGTCGTCTCTAACTGCACGTTCAATTTTTCTTCCGCCCTCACAAACGTCAACGCGATGGTTGCTACCGCACGAGTAGTTGAGAATATCGGTGTTGGTGCTTACCTGGGTGCATTGACTTCGTTAGCCGATCCGGCGCTGGTTACGACTGCAAGTAGTATCTTGACGGTCGAGGCTCGCCACCAGAGTATCCTTAACCTCCTGTCCAACGCGACGAGTATCCCTCAGCCATTTGATGTCGCACTTACCCCGGCGGATGTCCTAGCAATCGCGGATACATTCATTTCTGGATGTAAATTAGGCTTTTCGGGTACGTTGTCCAAGCTCCTGCATACCGCGTTGCTGATTTAAATTCCATATATGTTTAGCAAACCCCCCTCTGATTGTCACGAACAACGGTACTTTGCAGGCCGGAATGAAGCTTAATTTCAGTTCTCCCGCACTGAACGGAACCGTCCCCGAAAATGTAAGTCCTTTCCTCTTCACACTCATACGGTCGATTAAATTATGCTCTTGCCAGCAATTATCCTGTAAAATTGTCACAGGAGGGTTGAACGCGTCCTTTCACCAGCCAATGGACGGCTGCATGGCCCCTGCCAATGTTACTGGTCCTATGTATGTGTTCATCACCAATGATCAAACTCGGATGGCCATTAAACCGCCATCCAATATGAACGGGACAACAAACTCGAGTCCGGTCGTCGCTGGTCCCGCGCTGCTTTTTGTCAACAAGCCAGACTTTATTGGCAGCCTTATCCGGCCCGGTCTCAATGGTACTGGTGCTACAACCGGGAATCATACAACGGCGGTGTCAACATCATCACTCATCACTTCCAAAACAACGTCACCAATGACAGGTATGCGAACATACCTTTGCCATCTTCAGATTTATGATTCGTTTTCACAGGGACAACCTCAGCGCTTTCAGTGCCCGCCCATACCTCTGCGGTGCCGACAACATCTATCCCATCGTTGGGTGCTTTCACAACTACGATATCCCCTGCGCAAGCTAGTTCCCTCCTGTCCAGTCTGATAGGTTGATTAATTTTGCATTCCTTTATAAGAAGCTTGTATGGGAGTACAGCTAGTGTAGTGGTCTTCGATATCTAGAAATTAATGCAAGAACACTGGTATGGAAACGGCACTGTAACAAATATGTAAATCAATCCTCGTCACTGTCATCACTCGAGGAGGTGCTGTCTTCGTCTGGGCTCAACTGTCCACCAGCAAATTGGTTCAACGACATTGGTCGTTGGGAAGCCGAGACCGGATCCGGTGACATCGCAGCTGCTAGTATATCTTCATCCAACCCCTCTAATTGTTGTTCCATCTCTTGTTCAAATGCATCGAGATCGATCTCCTGAGCATCATTTTCCGCGGGGGGATCACCACCAACAACTGGGTCCCAGTCATCTTCTGAATCAGAATCCTCCTTGGGTGGAAGTCGTGAAGATGGCAGGACAACGGAAGTAGAGGCAGTTGGAAGTGCTAGTTGGGTGGTAGGTGGGACTTTCTGGACCACTGGCGAGAGTTTTCGGCGTTTCGTTGTACGAGTGGGAACTCCAAAGTCGAGGACCTCCTCCAGTTCTGAATCAACGATATCCCAGGATTCAGTTTCTCCCTTTGCCCTTGAGATGTCCTTCGACTTGAGTTTAGGCTTGGAAATTCGCTCCTGCTGGTTGGGAAGAATGTTGCGCGGAGGTTTGGATTTAGGCGGCAATGTCGGCGGTGGCGCTATGCTAGCAGCAAGGAGCAATTCTTCTTCCTCTTCCTCTTCTTCCTCGAACCTTCGATGCTTTTGGTCCGAAGTGACTGTTGCGAGGACTTCTTCGAAGTCATCATCTGGTTCACCCTCAGCGTCCTCAAGCCCGACTAAATCTCTTTCTAGTTCTTTCGCTAGGTCAATGTCGTCGTCAGCAGCTTGGGGTGTGATCGGCATTGCTGGATGGCCAACATTTAGCGTGTCAAGGAAGCTTGTGAGGGAGATGAATGCTCACGAGAAGCTGTGTCTTGCCGGATTGTAGATGATGTCTGGACCTTGCGGTCATAACTAAAATTCATAAACGAGTCGATCTTCTCGAGGGTGAATGTCTGTAGAGTCATACACATAAGCCGAAAGGCCAACCAAAGGAACCGGGTACTCACTCCCAGGTCTTCGTCATAAATCAACACACAGTCATATTCTTTAACTGGCTGTTCTGTGCCTTTAAAGAGGTGGCCTTCCCTCGCCTGTGGACGCCGTCAGTCATCGTTCAACAACAAGATACGCACGTACCTGTGAGCTTGGTCGCTCCACCGTGACACTCGTCGACTCCTTAGTGCGCTTCACCTCGATTGAACCAGGTTTATGTGGATCGATTGATTCGGGCTTGAAGTTGTCTGAGGCGACGAATTGCTTGGTATATCAGTAGTGTAGGCATCTAAAAGCCCGACGTACAGCGAAAGGAATAAAAGTCGCGATCTGGGAAGTTACTAGCGCGCTTCGGCGGAGCGATGCCTTTTCGTGCCTTGAGAGCTCGTCCAAGGGAGATGCCAATGTCTACTTTGTGACGTCCAGTGACGGGCATCCATTGGGCACCGACTGAGGCCATGGTCTGAGAGGTTCAATAACAAGACACGTGTGGTTATGCAGCCAGCCATCATAAATCGTCTCCGTTTGGGTCCAAGGCTTTGCCGGTCTCCTTGTGCTGAGTAAGCAGCAGTGGAACACTCATGCTTGGATCATAATTTACAGGAACAATCAATCAATTCACCGTCTCCACTACAGATCATGTCAGGAATCGTCGGCAAAGCGAACTTTGCCTTTCTTCTTCTTCTTTGGTTTGTCCACATCAGTCCCGCCATCTGTCTCTGCATGTTTACGTTTTTTCCGCTTTTCCTCCACCGTGGGTGCTGCTTCTTCGACTGGTGCAACGAACGCCTCAGCACGTTCAGCACGGCGCTTGGAGGTCGCCTCTGCTTGCTATATGTCATATTACTAACAACGGAGTGGGTTCGAGCATTGCACACATGCCTTTTGTTGTCGTTGTTCCTCCTCTCGTGTTCGTTTTTCATGAGGCTTAAGGAAGTACTCTCCCGACTCGAGTTGAAGGTCAACCTGGGGAACAAACAAACTGAGAAGCTACCCCGTGGTCAACAACACACCAATACCTTGCGAGGCTGCTGGGGTGGTGGGAAGGGGGTGTAAACTTTCTTCGTGTGTTTTTCTTGCTTGGCAGGCAAGGGCGCAAGCCCAGCTTCTTTGCGGGCCCCCTCCTTTACCACAAGCTTTTCGTTTTTCCGCATGGTCTTCTCAGACGTCTTGAGGTGACGCTTCCGGAACTGAGGGAGGAAACGGTCCCATGTCTCATTCGCAAGTTTGGGGTCTTTGGCCAATTCTCGTCGAATCATGAGTTCCTACGGCAGCTTTCAAAAGAGGTTGAGACCGCGACATAAACGAACTAACTTTTATTCGGTATATCGGATGTATGTTCTTCATGCAATCCAAAACGATGCGTCGTACCTCCTTCAACGATTTGTATGGACCCATAACGCTGACCGTGTTACCTTGGACCAAAACATAGCACTGCGTCAAAAGTTCAATTGCCTAATCCTTTCTTTGTGAGTACTTTGCAGGGTGCAGTGAAGTCAAAGTTACCTTGAGAGTACTACCGTCAGGACCGATGATGCGCTGCCTCCTTTTGACAAAGCGCTCCTTGTTCCGTACAAGATTTCCGATTTTGATGATGTCACACGCGATATCGTCCTGGAGTACCTTTGCCGCCTGGGTAACTGCAACGCCTCGAGCGAGGAGCTTAATCATGTCGCGGGCCTTCAGCGCGATAAATGGGTCATAGGTTTTACGCGTCGTGCGCACGGACATGGACCCGTGCACTAGATCGAGCGTGCATGCGATACCCTATGTTCTGTGCGGTTAAATGTAATCTATTTAACCTCAGGGACTCACATGAGGTTCTAGTGTTCGGGTGACCGCACTCCACACTTCCCTCAAATATTTTTCTCTGTACTTTGGAAAAAGAGTCGCAAATGAGGATTCTTCGGTAAACACCCCCCCTTTATTATCTGCTGGCAAGAAATGATCGAGCTTCCACTTATATGGTTTCAGCGTCATGGCTCGCACCGAGCCAAGTCACGCTCACACTAGATGATTGTCAGTTGGTCATAAGATAAAAAGAATCAGCGACAAACTGCTCACTGGTCAATGTCATCGGTGTCCCATGCTGATTCAACTAGAATCAGAAAGACATACGAGAGATATGGAAGAGCTCACGTTTGTCTTTGCGATGCTTCTTGGATGAACTCCTGGCCGGTTCCTCAGCTTGAGCCGCCATATCACGTTAGCCACCTTTAGGCAGACCAATGAGTCGGAAACAATTGTCGTGTACTAGAAAACTCGAAACCGTGTTTCTTTCCAGATGTCACGTGTCCTCGCACACATTGAACTTTTTGTCAGTTCATAGCTCTTCTTCCTTTGAGACAAACACAGCACCCATGGACAATCTTCTAGCAGGCGGCTCGCTCGAAGAAACTGTACCATACTCACATGACACTGTGCTTTCCAATGGAGAAGTGTCTGGGGTGCAAACCGCGATCTCAAACGAGGACACACAACCAGCTGCATTACTAGATCGCATTGGTAGTAAGGTATACCTGCTCCCCAACTCTGCCCAAACGAGAACAGCGAAGGTGCGCTGAGTTGTATGTCAATATTGACTCGGAGAGCAGCAGCCTGATGCTACAGGTTTCTCCCCGCGAAGCGGAAACGTCTCGACATCGAGGAAGATGAAGACGTAGACATGAATGAAGGTACGTGTCTCTGGGTAAGGAGGATCATTACAATTGACTCAATACCGGAGCATCAGACTCTGTGCTAAGAGCTAACGCTCTCCTGCTCACCGGTCCACCTATCTCCCACCTTCCGACAGCACGCATCTTCGCGTACGTCACGCACTTTGACGCGCAGCCGATTGGTTTGGAATGGGTGAACGATAGCAGTTGCGTGTTGGTATTTGAGTCAAAAGCTCTGGCACGCACCGCACATCGTTATCTTCGAAAAACAGCTGCGGAAGACATGGATGAAGATGGCTTTGTAACGGCGAAGTCTATCCCTGTTACCCTTTGGCTTCCGGAAGACATAATCAGTAAAAGTCTTGGGCAGGGAGAAGGGCTAAGGGGTACCATCAAGATAAGGTGGGCGAAGAATGATGATGTGAAGAAAAAAGGTGCAAAGAAGGAGAGCGAATTTTACAAAAAATACGGGACAAGTGCAGGGAAAGATGATGATGCACCACAGAAGCGGAGGCGAGACGAACGTTCACTGTTGGACGCATCGACGCTCGACGATGACCTGGACGCCTTCCTTGAGAGCGGGAGACGGACATCGTATTCTCCACCACCGACGAAAACACATGCCGATCAGTTGTCCGAGAGTAGTTTGCTGATCGAGCATACCTCCTCGCCAGACTCTGGTGTCAATTTGATGCATCGCATCTCATCCGTACCGCGCGATGCTTTCACATCCAGATATCTCGGAGATGAGCAAGGTGACTCCCGGCGGAGTAAGGGTAGAGGGCGAAGGAACCCTCGACCGCAGAAGACCCAGAAAGAACTTGACGATGAACTTGACGCTTTCTTGAATGAAAAGGACTAGTGAGTTAAGATTCTGTCAAGCCTCACTACGTGCTAACTTTGCCTCTCAGAGAGGTTCTCCCCCTGATTCAATGTATTTATGTTTTCCAGTTAGCATGTATTAGCAGTGTGACAGATTGTCAAACACCACTTTCGCAGAACTTTGAACATAATGGGTCACTCATCCTCTGGTTGCGCAAGTTCATGTAGAAGATTGGTTTCACGTTTTCTCTTCCGAGATATCACCGGCACCTTCAAGCTTGTATTTTTTCCTGATGTGACACACCAGGTTGACTTACTAATGTATAACGCTCAGCGCTCGACGTTCAACCCAGGCATCCTAACCTAACGTTCCCAGTTGTCCAGGGTATCTCGTGTTCCGTCCGATTGCACAACCACTAAGTGATCGTAGCGAGTGAGAAGCATAACGACGTACCTTGCGATCACGACAGAACTCAACTCTGTTCTACAAGCACTGGCCCAGGACCTTATGGTTCTCTCCAAAGCGTATTTCTCGCAGGTACAGGCGACAGGGGTGATTCCCAAATTGGTGTTCGGAATATTTGAAGTGCTGACCTTGCGCTTCGACTCCGTCACTTGAAGACTCACTTTTGAACAGTATGGCGAAGAAGATATCCCTACGGCGCCAGTCCGAGGAACAGGCTGAGGGCTCGGGCATAAGAGAGGCGTCAATGTCACCGCCGCCTCTTCCATCACACACAAACAAACTCGATACAAATGACGAAGAGAGAAGTGCTAGTTGTACCTCCCCCCACTCGCATGCGATCGAGGACTCAGAGGACGACTATGCAGAGCAGATTGATGATCCGATGGATACCGAAGCGTATGCAGGCCCAGCCCTCTCCGAAAAGACAGTCAAGCCACTCACCCCTGAGGCTCTTGCGGCCTTCAATACGGCTCAAGCGCGTTCTGGGGTCATTTACATTTCACGTATACCGCCTGGCATGCAGCCTGCCAAGGTTCGTCACCTTTTGTCTCAATATGGAGAAGTCGGGAGGGTGTATCTACAACAGGAAGGTGGGATTGTTGGAATCCTGCCCTCGATGTTTGCTAAAGACTACGGCTAGATGCAAAGACTGCATACTTGAGACGGAAATACACCACCACAAAGAAGCCCCACTTCGTCGAAGGCTGGGTAGAATTCAAGGATAAGCAAGTCGCTAGGTCCGTTGCGGGAATGCTTAACGCTCAGTCAATCGGGGGAAAGAAGGGGACACGATGGCGAGACGACGTATGGACCATGAAATATCTTCCCAAGTTCAAGTGGAGCATGTTGACCGAGCAAATAGGTAGGAAAACAAACATTCTGATTGAGCATACGGTCACTTGACACATGGCATAGCTCACGAGGCTGCTGTGCATGCAGCCAAGCTGCGAGTTGAGCTCGCGCAGTCTAAATCAGAGCAGCGTGAATACCTCAGGAATGTTGAGCTTGCGCGGATACTGGACAAGCGAAACGAGAAACGAAAAGAAAAGGGACAGGGACCAATTAGCCTCAAGCGACCGGCCGACAGCGAGGGAAGGAAACAGACGACACGGCAAAAGGTTGTAGACAAATCTGCTGAACCTACTGAGCAGCTGGAAAGTATGTTAGGCAGCATATTCTAGTTGTCACGCCGAGATGCCGAAACAATATTAAATGTCAGATTGAGTCTGAGAATGAAAGCGGAGGGAAATGTCAGTTCGTCGGGACATGTTTCTTGAATCGCGCGTACATTGTTCTCCAACGCTGCGTCGAGTTCTTCGACCCAGCCTCAAAACAAAGCAGTGTCGCGATACAAGAGGTCTGTCTTATTCTCCTCATCATGCCTAGAAGCGCTCTCTCCTCCCCCTCTCCCTCTTGTCCTCATTCTTGTTCTCGAACCATGGACTAAGTCTCTGATTCCTCTCTCAGCTTTTTACTCTTCTTGACATATCGCTCATGTCTTCTTGGTCTGCTGCTGCTTATCCACCTCCACGGCGCTCTCGTTCTCGCTCACCAAGGGGTACCTTTCCTCCACGACCGCCGTATCCTGACTCCTATGCTCCTGACTACCGCGGCGCATGGGACAATTTCGACAGAGAGAGACCTTGGCCTGACTATGAGAGGGATCGTGCCTCATATGACTTTGCTAGACGCGGGAGGAGCCGTAGCCCCCTTGCTGATGAAAGTATGTTTCAAATTTGTGTGCAACGTTTCGTTGTCTCATCCTCTCGCAGATCGCAAGCGTCGTCGCTCCATGTCACCTTACGACCGGGAACGTTATGACCCACGTCCTCGATATGGCGACGACTATGGTATCTTGTTAAAACCACTTTTTACTCCATGTTTTAACAACCTCTTTCTGTAGATCCCCATTCCCGTACATATGGTTATAGATCGCCTCCTCGCGCACAATTCCCCGCGCCATACCCCCCTCAGCCACCCTTACCATCGCGTCGAGCGCCTGTTGACCCTCGTACCATGGATCACCCTGCTACATTGAAACAATATGCAGAATGGTTCAGGTATTACTTCCCACAACAAGCGACTGAAGAAGACAACGCCGACAAAGCTGCGGAGCAAGAAGCCGGCGATGGGTCCAAGCCTCGTAACGGTATTCGTACCCGCTGGGAGAAATACAAGAAGGAGTTCATGTCGACTCAGGTTCGTACCCCTTTGTCCCAGCCGTCAATCGCAGTTCAGATACTCTTTCCAACGATGACTTTTAAGACGGATTTGACTGAATTCTCGTATTTGTATTGTAGTTGCAAACGATGTTTGACCATCACAGGAAGTCTCCTTGGTTTGCGGAGAAGTATGATCCAGCACTGGAATTTTTAGCGCTCCGACGTCGCGTTAGAAAGGATGGATGGAAAGGTCGTTTGAACACCTTCATTCAGGATTTGGAGTTGGGCAAATTTGACCCAGACCTGAATGAGCCTGAGTCCGAGTCCGCATCCGGTGCACAACACAAGGACTCTGCAGTCTCGGGTGAGGTAGGGGAGAACGTGGTCTCCACCGAGGAAGTCAAAAACGTCGCAGATGATGACATGCAATTCGCTATGGATGCTGAGGAAGATACTGGTGAACATGATGCAAGCCGGGTTGAGAATGGGAAGGTGGCCACTGAACACAGGCGGAGCAATCGTGGCGAAGAGATATCTGTTCCTCCCGAGGGCAACCAGGTGATGATCCGGACCATTCCTCCCGATATTGGTCGACTCAAACTTGAGGAGGTGTGTTCAACGCGACACTACCATTTGCACGATTTTTGATCTGTTTTGCAGGCTTGTAGCAAGGTTCCGGGATTCATGTATCTGGCATTAGGCGATCCCCTCCAGAAACGCAATTTCTACCGCGCGGGTTGGATCAAATTCCGTGACGACGCCGACATGACCGCCGTGATGAATGAGCTGACGGATAAGAAGGTGTGTTGCTCGGAGCCAGTTCTTCAGCGTACTTAATTTATGAGTTGTTGTAGATTGAAGGGTTCAAACTGCACGTGTCGCATAACACGAAACCTTTTGTCAACCGTGTTCGCTACGTCCCTGAAGTTGCTAGCAGACCAGATCGCATTGAAAAGGACCTAGCAAATGTGAAGATTTTGGCGTCGATCTTAGAAGAAGAATGTGCTACGTTGTATAAATCTTCGGCCTCTTCCACAGGTGGCGACGGCATGGAAATGAATGGCAGTGCAAGGCCGGAGGACGTCGGTGTGCAGGCAGACAATGAGGATGATCCAGTATTGAGAGAAGCTGGATCAGAGGCGGTTGAACGGCGAATTGAAAAAATTATGGGAGAGTTGCGTGAACAATGCATTGATGAGAAGGTGTTGGAGGTGAAGAAGGTGAGCAGAGTCTGTCTACACTGTGAAAACTCCTCATGCTGTTGTGCAAGGCGGTGATTTCTTTGGATTTGTATATTGCCTACCTGCGCGCAGCGTACCACACCTGCTACTACTGCGCTGTTGTTACCGATCATCTGGAAGAATTACAGCGTAAGTGCCTGAAGCACGTGAGGAAGCCTCTGTCAAAGTCACTGCTTGAGGAGGTTAAAGCAGCTGAAACCGAGAAGGCTGAGAAGGAAAAGAGAGAAAAGGAGGATGAAAAAGAGATGGAAATCACAGCAACGAAGCCCACTGAAAGCAGGGACTGGAAGAGGAATGGTATGCACCCGCAATACGTTGATGTTCATAACTCATAGCCTGACCTCCGCAGATGAGCGTTGGTTGGAGTGGTTCGACACAAAGATTGCTCTCCTTATCGATAGAGACGGTGTAGACCCCCGTGACTACGGCGGCAAAAGTTACGATGAGTAAGCGTTCACCATTTCGGCCCTCGCGACAATCCCATGCTCATGTCCTGGAAGAGAACTTTCGAAGGCAGTCGAACCATTCATTAAACAGGAAGACGAAGGACGTTTCAGATGCAAAACGTGCCAAAAGCTGTTCAAGGCCACTTCCTTTGTTGAGAAGCACATTGCCAACAAGCACCCTGAGCTTGTCAAGCAGCTCGATGAGGTAAGAACAAGTCCCTGATTAAGAGGGGTGTATTGATCTCCGGCAGATTGCGTATTTCAACTATTTCGCACTAGACCCTCACAGGATCCAGCCCTTCACGCACCCTCCTCCCATGACAGGCAACAGCCAAGCACCTCCGCAGGCATATGGTATTCAGGGCCCGAGTGTCTACATCCCCGAATATGGTCGTCCTAATCTGTTTTATGGTGGTCACCCTGCGGCATATGTACCCCCACCACCACCTTACATGGGCGGTGGTTATTGGGACCCTTACGGTTATCAATATCCTCCTGGTTCTTTCCCGCCCCCACCGCCTCCGCGGAGGGATGAAGCTACCACGGCACGTCGTTTGAGTGATCGCATAAGCGGTTATGCACCAGGCTTTGATCCGCCGATGGAAATTATGGTGCCCGCGGCGGCTGGTCTGCCTGCTAAGCCTGTCATGGCATTAGATGCTCCTCTCGGTGGCCACGAAGCAAATGGTAGAAAGGGCGGTCGCCGTCAAGGAGCGGGCGGCGCGCCGCCACCGCCACCGCCGCCTGACGCCAAGGAGGACCCACGGGCTGCGGCGGGCAAGAAAGTTAGCTACCACGACATGGACTTGGTTGCGGAGGGAGATGTTGAGCTGACCTACTGAAGTCTTACTTTAACAGCGTACTATTGGAGACTGTAACTTTTTTTACGACTTGTTTTTATGAAATCTACACTGGTCGTTTCCCTTTGCCATGAGGTGTATGTACGGCAGCCTGTACATGTGACAAACAGTGACATTCAGCACACCCTTCATTTCCAGCTGGACGTCGATCGAGGGTTCAGTCAAACACGGTGTCCCTCCTCAAAGTTCCCGCTACAAAACTTATACGCATCTCGTCTCCTGGCGAGGCCGTTCCTTTCTCTTAGACTCTTTTGATCGCTGTCGCCAGGAGCTTGGTCTCTTGTCGCCACGCCCAAGTCCGCCTGACTTGTCATGACCGGGGCAAAACAGGTCTTTGCTCCTCGTCATCCTTTCTCCCATGATGATCCTGCACTTACACCCGAGCTTGTCGGTCCAAGCAAGTTTGCTATGACTTGGCCCGCCGAGCCCTCTCCACCTATCCAGTCGCCTCTTGGCCATCCCGTGGAACGATCTGCTGTCCTCAGCTCTTCTGAGGCAGACTCCGATCTTTCAGAAAGGGAGCTTTCGTCCATCGATAAGCACTCTCAGGCCGAGCTCTCTGATGATTATGACACCTCTCCCAACCATCGCAGGTGTTTTCAACAGCAGTTTGGAGTCGCGAACACGCCCGACGGGTGCTCTGATATTCCTCGACCATCACGGACATTCCCAGCGCCTTTACCCTCCCAGCTTGAGCACCTTCAGAATCCCCACAGGACTCAGCCGCTTCCAGCAAGTGTTCCACTCACGTCCAACTCATTTGACGGCTCGCGTTTCCATGATGTTTCAGTAGAGCTGGCAGACTCCGTAGAAATGGTCGTCCAGACACTTCTACAGATATCCCCCCCGCAGATCCTCGACCCTGCTAAGGAACAATACGCGGCCTGCTCCTTGACGGTACCGACGGCTTCCGTGTCTGCGGTGCTCACCACAATGAAGAATCTCAATTTTGTGTCTGCCAACATGCCAGAACTGTGTGCACGGAGCGGACGTACTATTCCGCAGACTGAAAACGATGCACTGGTTTCATCACCCACGACACGCGCCTTAATTGCTCCCTCCGACTTTGATGTTGGAGAAATGCTGCAGGGTGTGGGCGACGCGCTGAGTGGATGCGCAGCGCAGAGAGGTGTGGACCTTGTGCTTGTCCATGCGGATGTTGGTTTGAGACACGTCGCTGTCCGCGGCGAGGAATTCGGGCTTTCCAACACTTTGACACATGTGAGCACACTCAATGGTGAAGAGAACAATGTCATTCTGATGGTTTGAAAGGTTATACGCCAAGTTCTACACACTACCCGCCGAGGCGACGCGATCGACGTTGAGCTGTCCATCAGACCGGTCTTGGATGGTTCATCCGATTCTCCAATTGAAACTGAGAACAGGTACTCTCAAAACAGGAGGGCTTCCTACATGTCGAACATCGAAGATGGGCACGTTCGCTGCACATTTCAGATTAGCCATTATTTCGCCCAGTCGGAGACGAGTAACGACATGCTCGCTCTTACCGCTACCGACCCTTCTTTGGCCCGACCCAAACCCAATTTCGCATCCCCCTTGCTGCAGCGATTATGTTCACGCACAGGTGCTTCCATCACTTGCGACCTGCCTGCTCGGGAGTCACTCCCAGGTCGAGCGTGCGAATTAGTGTTTCCTTTGGAATCTGGATCCTCTGCCGCCATCAATGCCAGAGCCACGCCTATATTAGAATATACTTCACCACTACTTTCTGGGGCTCGCATCACTAAAGAACCGACTCTGGAGGAGTTGGTTCAGTTTTCGGATACACTCCGAGGCAGGAGGGCCACCTTGTACGCGAAGGAGAGCAGCGCATTTGCTCACCATCTGACGAGCTATCTCACTACGTGGGGTATGGATGTCAGCCACGTCTCGCCGGAGTCTGATGTAGATGGTCATCAAGGCGTCTTTGAGAGGGTTCCGCCCTCTGACAACAACCCAGGGACAAATCCACAGTCGACCAAACCTCGCCACTGGAGCTCTGCAGAAAACATTCCCCACGAAAATTCTAGTATGGCGTCTAATGGAACTTCCCGCGCCGCATCATCAGGGACTTTCATTTTCATTGACGACGACGTGTCGGTTCTGCGCGAGAGGATACAAAAGGACCGTGCTGAACAACAGCCCCTCCCGTCTGCCGTACACTCACGCGGCAAACGACCGTCGCTGGCTGCTCATCACCGACCGAAATCCTCCCCGCAGATAGCCAGAGCATTGGGATATGGTTTTCCCACTGGCGCTCAAGCAACATCTGCACATGTTATCGTGCATTTCACGAGCTTAGCAAACTACAAAGCTGTCAAGGACATCGTTCAAACGGACCTTGCTCTTTCGGTCGACGCATTCGTCAAGCCACCTCTAGATATCATGATTATCCCGAAACCAGCGGGACCGCGTCGGTTCTTGACTGCCCTCCACGCTGCGGTGATGAAGCCCGTTGTTGATCCTCTCTTTGTTCCCATTGGGAGCTCCCCGACGAGCCCAGGCCTCCACGGTGCACCTTTTTTCAACCAAGTGCAAACTACTCCGAAGTCTCCTCCATCGAGACCAGCTTACTCCCCTCGTGCAAGTTCCGACCGTGCCGTCAAGTCACCGAGGGAAGTGATGGGCGAACCGCATGCTCTGCATCCACCATCTCCGCTTGCCATCTCGGATACGGCAGAGTACTTCCCTGATGGCTCTGTGAAGCTTGGCATGTCACCCGCTTCTGGACTCGTGATCTCCAATCCAGATGGTCAACCCGCTGGTATCGTGTTCCAACCGAGAGCTAAAGGGGCCAAGACACCTGGAGTAACCGGCTCTATTGAAGTGCCAAAGGCGCAATTTCTTATCCCTACACCAGACAGAGTGCGTCGACCAGCTTCACGCCGACCGTCAAGCAGTGAGGACAAGAACCCCGTTCAGCAGATTGTTTCCTTTTCTGCACTCCATACTCAGGGTCCTAGCGTGCCTATTCCCCATCGCCAAGATTCATTACCAAGTCCTGATACTCAGACTTCTGCAGCCAGTTCTGTCACAAAAGGGAAGGTTCGGAAACCATCTGTATTGGCCGATGATGTTGGTCCCCCTCCCGTTTCATCGTGGAAGGGGAGTCAAGCCGATACGTGGAAGACATCATCGCCACCAGGGTCGCCCAACGCTCCTGATCCGCCTTCTAATACGTTTACGAGACGACCCTCCAGGCGGGTACAAGATCAGAAACCTTCGACACCACCTGCCATGCCTACAAAAGTGGGGAAGGGAACACCCGACACGAATATCACCCCGCCAATCAGCGTTCTTATCGTTGACGGTGTGTAGTATTAGCTCTCGCTTCGAGTTATGCTAACGTGTCGACTCAGATAACCCGATCAATCAGACGATTCTGTCCACATTTATGCGGAAAAAGAAAATCAAGTATGACGTTGCAAAGAATGGAGAAGAGGCTGTACAGAAATGGCGTAG
>JBBPQT010000225.1:0-22302 GCA_038092715.1 Boletus smithii | reverse complement strand
CGAGAGCTACGCCGGAATGTACATAGTGAGTACTACTTCATTTTGACAACGTTTGCGCCGGTAACACCTCCCCTCAGCCTTACATCACCAAAGCCTACTTCGAGATGGATAACCCTCCTGTCAACCTTGCGAGAATCGCCATTGGCGATGGATCAATAGCATCTTGGGAGACATTCGCGTTTCTACCTGTGGTCAGCGTTTTAGAAACCTATCCGCAGATCATCGGATACGATACCGAGGTTTTGGAGTACTTCCGCGAACAGTGGGTGAAAACATGTGCAGTGATATGAGGGTGTTGAGCTGTGTTTAGGATTGCTCTCTGTGGCTACGACCTCACCCTCCAATATCCTCAACCCGAGCCCTTTCCAACCCTGACATATATCGCTGGCAATAACCCCGTTTCCTCTAACGGAACTTCTGGGAAATACAAAGCGAAGTTGACAAAGCAAAAGTTCATGCTAGAAGTTCAGAATCGGTTCGCCGCTAGGCTCGTCAAGCGAGATGGTGCCCTTTCGAAACGCGAGAGGACCCGTGCCCGCGAAACATGGAAGCGCAGCCTCGCCGGTCGCGCTAACGGAACTATTGATTCTTGGTACGGTTGTGATGTATACGACGAGATGCTCGACTACGCTATCAACTTCACATTCCCTTGGAGTACGACGTTCTTATTGCGATATTTTGATCATATGCTGATCCCAGAGGTGTGTTCTAGATATGAATCAGAGCGCAGGGGGCATGTTCGATATCTACAACGTCCCTGATGCCTTGAACCCCGAAGCGCCAATGGACGCTTCTGTCTTCCTCAACGGTTTGTCCCTTGTCATGTCTCGTTAAATACATACTGATGGCCTCCTTTTCCCAGACCCACAAACTCGTGCTGCGATCCATGCTCCTACAAGCAAAGATTGGGTCGAGAGTATCTACTATCCATTTGGCAACAGTAAGCGTGCCCCTGCGTATCCCAATTGTGTATTCATCAATCCATCCATAGATTATTCAAATAACGACCCAAGTATGTTCCATCCCTTCTTTCGAGTCTAATGAAAAGGTTATTGATGCGACTCTTTTCCAGGCATCGAGTAGGTGCTCTGCTGCATAATCAATTATGTATACTCAAGAAAGACTAGGCCGATGGCGTTCTTATCTGACCTTGCGACGAATGCAACAGCGCATAACATGACAATCGTTATATTTTCTGGAAACGACGATTCTCTCATCCCGCATCTCGGTTCTCAAGGTAGGTCGCTTATCGTGCTCATTCGGACGTGGCTAATGCGTACCTACAGTAACCATCCAAGTGCGATTTTACCAATAGTCCTGGGTAATCATGGCACTCATTCGTTGCATTTCATAGAATACGACATTTGGTGGCATCCAGGGCTTCGCTCGCAAGCCGGAGACGCCATGGTACAACGACGCCGGCGAATTTGCAGGCATTGTCCATCAAGAGCGTGGCTGGACATATGCTCTTGTTGTACACGCAGGGCATCTTGTCGGTTATACCAACCCTGTCTCTGTCAGCGACGCTTCTTGCTGTTGTCTTCCACAAGCTAATACTCTATGCGTAGGCCTTGACGCTCGTTCGGGAGTTCATCTTTGGCAACAACCAGACGGGACTCGTCACCAACACCAGTTGCGGATCAGCCACTGTCATCGGCGGAGAGGTGTCCTCCCTGGGCAACGAAATCTTGGCTGGCCAAGCAGGGATCTACTATGGTTCCGCTACGACCGAGTCCACCTACTTCTTCCCGTCTGCCACCGTGGAAGCGTGGAGCCAATTTGTTGCAACCGCCACTTCGCATCCTGTAAATTAAGCAAACTTGGCGAGATCAGGATGCTCGACGAGTTTGATCACGAGCAAAGCACTCGTCCTGGGATCTATCCCGGCGATCGCCCTCATGCTGTTAACGCGAGCATTACTTTTAGCTCCCTTTTTTTTTTAGTTTTCTCATCAGCGGGGCCTCAATGGAATCGGACTTGCATCATAAAAGATTCCTTCAATTACATTCATTATTGCATGACTCGACGGTAACTCTTCTTTATCGTTCATTGCTGTAACCTGTCCACCCATTTTGTCGCCGTTTCATGCTGTTGATGCAATACTAGTGTGTACGATCATGTACTCCAGGTTGGAGATGTTTTGATATAGATTTGAGAAGTAATGTCATGAATTGTGTACTGCAAAGAAGCTTTGGGATAATGATTTGAAATTACAAACAAACTAATCAGTGATGGGTATTATATACAAGTACTATTTATTTTCAAGATGCAAACATTTGATGACTGATGTCTATATGCTTTAAAATATTTTCTCACTTTGACAATATTTGATATCAGGTTTGAAACTCTAGAATGAAGTGAAGCAAAGTACAAAGAGATCAAAACCTATGATATTCTGAAGAACAATAGAATAAACAATTCAAACTTTCCAAGTATAGAACTCTTATATACTATCCCTTACCCCCTTCAAGATTGAGCCCACCCTATGAGATCTAACTTCAGAGAAAGTACTTATCAGATCCACATGGGTTACATATTTTCAAAGTTTTCTAGACTTCAGTGGAAGAACACAACCTAATACCTGGTAGGTTGTTAGGATTTTCACAAACCACACTCAACCTTATTGGTGACCACAAATACACCTTACATTCAGTAGAAACTCATTCTGCAAAGCATAGACATTAGAAGTTAAACTGTGCTAAGCTCCATTACATATGCCACAGCCAGCTTTGAGAACTCCAACATGTGATCAAATGAAAATTCAGTTGAGATATCAATGCGACTAAAAGGAATCAGCAACAGTTCACAAAGACATACAAGAACTTACTCTCTGCTTGAGTGAATATTGTTATGGTTAGCATTATCAAATGATGACTCTGTAGTGTAGTGAGTGAGATAATTCATCCAAGTCAGAGTAATATTACCAATGGTAAAGATGGATGGGTATCCAGCTTTACTCCAAGATGCACTGTGGTGTGTCAATCAGCATCATCACGAGATAGGAGAGGTGGACCAAGATGCATACTGGTCTGAACATGCATAACCACACTTAGTCTCGACTGAAGGGATGGACAGGTAAGTATCAACAAGTTGCTTATTATACTTAGTTAGGCTAGGAACTACATCAGCCTTCATAGACAATGACGAAAATGAAAGAGAAACCTACGCGTCATCCACATAGTCTACGATCACGCCGACTTCCTCCTTGGTACCCCGTTTGACCCAAGCAGTCATGTCAAACTAACAACAATGAGCAAAGCCCTATAAAATATTCCCGATCATACCTGACTCATAGCATAAACTCTCAGGCCCTGAGCTGCATAGGCCTGAGCTACTGCCTGAGATCCAAGCAACCCACCCTCCTGTATATCATATAAGCCTCCGATTTGGTAGCCTTGACAGCAAAACTCACTTCTGCGGAATACCAATGAAACTCGACTGGTCTCTCTGGGACAAAACCAGATGCCAGAAGTGCACGATAGGACTCAAGGATGGTAACCGTGCCAGAGCCGTCGTCATCAGCACCTGAATAAATGTTTGCAACATTCCGCTACTGCTTAATCAATACTGACCTGGAGCTGGCTCGAATGGCCAGAAATTGGTGCTGTTCAAATTATAAGTATAATTATATCACATTGACAAACTGCTTGCCTGTCTTGGTGGGCGCCAATGATCACGATTCTGTCATCTGTCTGAGATGAACCATTGACTCTTGCAATCTGCGACAACGAAATCAATGACAGATTAAGCGGCATAAACACAGTCCGTACAATGGTATTCTGGCCCCATGAGTGTTTAAATTCCTCTACCGTGATGTGAGGCTTCAATGAGGGGGATGCATTCTCATCCGTAACCTACGAAGGTTCAGCGAATGATCCGTTAGCGTAACAAACATGGATCATACCTGGGTAACTTTTGACAATAACCATTGCTGACTCTGTTTTCCAGTCTGTGCACTTGTCGGTCAGTACAAGCACTACGGGATGCCACGACGCGACAGACCTCGCTACGATAATCTATCAAAGAATAACAATAAGCACCGAAGAGGGGGGTCAGATAAATGACTCGTACGTCGCGTCCAGAAGCTCGAGAACTTCTCGAGATTTTCCCTTGGTCCCGCAGTCGACAAAGTCTGGATGACGTTGGTCACTTGCTCATGCAACCTCGGCGGTGTGTAAGAGACTGTTTGGCAATCAGCGAAGCTTCAGACCAGTCTTGGTTAAACACGCACCAGGGGCCTGTGTCCTCAAGCGAGAGAAGGTTTCGAGATCAGGTGTATCTGTGCTAAGGTACGCCGTCGTCACACAATGCTTGGAGCATCGAGTTGGGGTACCTACACATCAAAAAATTTGATTCCCTTGGCTTTTGCCTCGATCTATTTCGGCAACAATGTTGGGTTAGTTCGATATGCTCTGTGTGACGAGTTGTCTCGGTCTAACCTTCTGGAGCTCTGTCATGCGCACAGGGTCTTTGCCTTCCATTTGCACCAGCCGCTCCTCATTGAGGTCAAGGCTGAATCCTTCCATTGCGCTGGGACTCGCATCGAAGGTCTGACCGTTGAGGATAACTTGCGGAGCATTCCCTGAATCATAGAACGTTTGAATAGTGGCAGCGAAGGAACCCCCAACAAATGGGAGTAGCAGGAGACTGGATTTCATGTTGGGGACGACTACAACGATAGCGCCGTGGGCCGTGGCAGTCGGTTTAAGAAGTTTGCCAAGACCGAGTACAAGCTTGGATCGACAAGGATAAACAAATCCAAATTAGATTACATAATAAGTTCAGCGCATTCTGTTCAGTGCCAACATATATCGCTGTTAGACATGATACAGTATACAAGGATGACCGCCGAGTGGTTGACCTTGAGACAAAACATATAATAGATGGAAAGAACCCATTCGTAGAAAACGTTGATCCATCGAGGTGACTTGTCGCGTAGACCGATCGTTATCAGAAATGCTCCGAGAGAGGGTACGGATAAGCCGGGAACGCAGAGGATGCGTCGGAGCAACCAGTTCGTGTTTCGTGCGCATCGGTCCGTTTCGGTTCCATGTTCCATTGACCCGACCTGAGGATCCAAGAGGCTTGGCGGCGGCGCTTGATGGCGGCTCGACGCATCAAGTACCGAACGACGAAGAAGATCATCTAGCCAAGATACAAGGAGGCTCAGAACAAGGAGGGTGATACGAATAAGAAAAGGGTGTCAGACCGCAACGATGGTGCACAGCCCCACAAAAGCGAGTACGATGACAACGACGGCGGTGGTCAACTGTTTATGGTCGGATGGCGTGACTGATTCATTCGATTGGACGACTGGAACTAATGAGTCAACAACAGGGGCATGTCGCAAGATGATGCGCAAGCCCGGCGCGCTTGTGGTCATTTTCGGGATCAAGGTATGATGGATAATTGGGGTGCAGACATACTCTGAGTTCGAGTATACCGCTGCGTATGGAGATACTGTCATCGGAGTAGCTGAGCCATCTGAGCGTGGTCTCCTGGCGGGTTTCTTGGTTCCAAGAGCGTGCATGTCTTCGAGAGCGGCGAGGTCGAATAGAAAAACGAACGGGAATAGTGGCGGAGTTGCCAGCAGGTTGGAATGCACACCCCCGTCACATGACTATGATTGATGAAGATGAGCCTCGACTTGTATTGCTGACAAATGCCGTGTGGTTGAACTGTACAGCTCACCGGAGATTTCCGAGGACGCCATCCAGGATACCCTCCCCCGATCTTGCTGCACGGAACACTCGACTCGTCAAGACTACCGCCCTTCAATATGGCATGTCCTTTTGATCTGAACGCAGCAGATGGTCGCGCTCATAAGTGTTCATAGACCAAACGTACTCGCAAAGTCGGTGTCACCGGAAAGTACGGTACTGTGCGTACATTCCATCTCTCTACCTATTCTCTGAACTCACCTTGCGAAAACGTGTAGCGTTATGGTGCCTCCCTGCGAAAGCAGGTGAAAAAGGTGCGTTTTCATTCGACACAGACGCCAGAGCTATGGCTGATCCTGCGTCTTGCATAGATGGAAGTGACACAACATGCTCGTTACACTTGCACGTTCTGCGGCAAGGCAAGCATCCCACACCCCGCTCACAACGTATCTGACCGTTCAACTCAATAGGACTCCGTCAAGCGTACAGCAGTCGGCATCTGGAATTGCCGTTCATGCAAAAAGACGATCGCTGGCGGTGCTTGGACTGTGTCGACGACTGCGGCCACTACAGTGCGGAGGTGAGGAATATTCACACGGGTACGAATAATTCTGTTCAAAATTTTGCATAGCACGGTTCGTCGTCTGCGTGAGCTGACAGAGGCATAAAATACACGGGTTCTCAGCTTTGCATGTTTTCATCACCTTGTCTTAATATCTCTACCAAAATGACTATGCCTCATGACAAAAAAAATTGACGGACTGCTTCATGCCTGGCTGGACTTTGATCATAAAAGAGTACATTTATTCAAGGTGGAAAGAGACAAATATCTGTGCGAATTGCAACGAATCAGTGTCAAGGACCAGTCCATGGTCCATCTTCTCGAGTGGGGCCATCAACCCTCTTCCTCATCGCTAGCATTCTCGTCCTCTGCATCAGTGTCATTGTCGTCACTGTCATCACTCTCTTCGTCGCTCTCATTGAACATGAGAGAGATATACTCATCACCAAGTTGAGCATTTTGGATCGAGATCTGCTGCGAACTCGATGTATTGTTAGAGGCACCATCTAAACCGGAGGCGGCCACAGAGACGGCCGCATCAACAACGGTCGCGTTCTCCGTACCCGAAGAAGGGGAATCAGTCTTGACCGTGTTCGTTGTGGTCGGTGCTTTGCGGTTGCGATTCGCACGGATGACATGCGGAAGCTTGCATCCCTTGGTCGAACAAGTACCCTTTTCCGCAAAATCTGGACACTCCCGAACATGTTGCATCTGACAATCGAGACCTTTGGAACAATACCCGAGTACCGCAAAGTCGCGGCAAACGCCATGTCGTTGGCCCACGCGAACGTGAGGGAATGGACAATTATCCCGAGTGCACCGCCCGTTGTTCGCAAAATGAACACAAAGGGGGGTACGTTCCGGGATAGGGTCGTGTGAAAGATTGCAGGACTCGGCGGTGCTGGGACAGTTGCCATGCAAAAAGTGCCAGCAGATCGCAATCTTGTTGGGGTCGTGCTGGTACATACAAGTGAGACCACGGCTGCAGGCACCTGAGCAGCCGTGGCATGGCAGGCGGCCAACTGTATTGAGGATAGAGCGTTGATACAAAGTAATTCGGGACGCACCTGTTGTAGTAAAACGGGGGCATGGTTTGTTGAGATATTTCATACGCTTGTTGGGTTGGCGGCCTCTATAATGGGCAATCAGATTGTAATCGTCGCGGGGACTGTGGTAGTGGACAGACTGTGTTGGCCGACGAGTGTTGTCGAGGGTCATGTTGTGGTTCCTTGGTCGGTGTTGTTGGGTGCGAGAAGATACCTTTGGTTTGTAAGCCCGATGGGCAGGGAGACGGTGTCCATGTGTTGTTGTCCTTGAAAAATCTGTTGGTTGGGGTATCGGCTTGAGGGGGACTTCGGCGGATGGTGAAGGGGGTTTGGTTACTGCAGGGAATGGTTGCATTCCGGCTTAGTTGGAAATGATTGAAGGAGACTCACGGCCCTTGCGAACGAGAGAACGAGAGGAGGATTCGAAAGCGACCCCATCGATGACAACATCGCGGGTCGAGGACGGGACTTGAGTTGATCTTGTAAAGGGACGGTGTCGTTGTTGGGCGACCTTGTGCTGGTTGATTGCACCTGAGAGCTGGTGAGCGAGGCTGAATAGCGAATCTGATGCTGAAAGTACCTGTAAGACGGGCGATTTCTGCCTTGAGCGCTGCGTCGGACGTTGAGGCCATCATGGAGGGAAACAAAAAGCAATTCGGACGCTGCGCCTCATATTATTATAGCCGTGTTTGGTAATCAACGTGCAACCGCCATGCCAGCTCGCCAATCGCTACTACTCGTCCTCTTGGCCATCTCAGTGTGCTTCGTCTGGCTCACAACTCGCCCATCGTCCAACGACGTCCACCCCGCACGGGCCCCATTTGTCGAGGACCATTCGCTGTCCGTCATATTGCCAGTCATCCCGAGCACCCTTGCCAGCTTGGACGAACTGTTGTCTCCCCTTCTTGTCTCTACAAGCATCCTATACGAAGTCGCAATTGTCTGTCCCCATTCACTCGTCACCGACATTCATCGTAAGCTCCGCGTCGTTTTATCGAATGCTGCACTGGGTCATCCAAAGGTGTCCCTGTATCCATGGTCTGGTCTCATGCATCACCATCAGGCCTCTCTCCAAGCCATCGCTCGAGTAAAGACGCAGTACATTCTCCTCCTCGATGAACACGGTTTCAAGCAAATAGCCGAGTGCGACAGAGCATATCTGGTCCACCCACGTGCGGTGCATCTGCCCGTTGGACCCCGCGGGTTCGCAGGATCGTCTCATAATCGGTTTCAGCTCTCGCCTTCCGATCGCGCACAGCCAGCAGCGTTTCTCGTCCCTCCATTTGTCGCTCCCTCTAGTCTCCTGGCTAAAGTGCCGCTCACTTCCCGTTCTTCCTTGGACTGGCCCTCACTCGGAAATTACATTGCAAAGTCGACGTTCGGCCCGTTCGGCGGCATCGTTATCGGTACAGATATCTTGGACACAGTGGCTTGTAATGCCAGGTCCGAATCGAACACGACCTTTCTGGACGAGGAATCAGTCGACGATCCGGACTTTCACGCACTCTCCGGTCCTGGTTCCATGCCTATATCTCCCAAAGGTTTCATTGTTTTGGCATTTCCTGGCAAAGAAGACCTCAGAAATTTTATCCCGGCGACGTGCAAGCTCCGTTACCAAGGATATACTGTGTTGGCCTATATCTACGATACTGAATCCTCCGGTGTTGTCTTGGAATGGAACTGCACTATACCCTACTTTGAGCGCTCCAAGGAGACCTTTAGCTTCTCCGATTGGCTCGACTCCCTCGGATCGGTACCCGACATCGTAATTGGTTTGGACCACCAGGACCCTGTTTCATCAATATTCTCACTGATTTTGGAGCGACCCCCTTTTCTCAATACCACCCTGATGAGGCTTCCTCGCCTTGAGTTGCCATATACTGAGTGGATCGGTACCTTGACCCTCCATGAACTGCGCCGTTCGTCCTTTTTTTTCGCAGAGACTAATCTTACACTACTTCTGGAACACAGATTGGAATGTCCCCGAAATCACACTCAGTGTCATCACAAATAATCGACCACAGTCGCTCCAGCGTCTGCTTGATTCGATCCAACATACGCTATTCTATGGCGACAAGATTAATATACGTATCAACATGGACCAAACTTCTGACCCCGAAACTATGCATGTCGTGCAAGATTTCGAATGGTTCCATGGTGATGTATTTCTCCACCATAGGGTCATTCACGGAGGCTTACTCCCCGCTGTCGTCGAGTCATGGTACCCATACTGCAACGACTCCTATGGCTTGTTACTCGAGGACGACATCGAATTGTCACCCTTGTCTTACGCATGGGTAAAAATGACTCTACTGCGTTACAAGTCTGTTCGTATTCATCCGCACAACCATGCTTCCTGATATTTTTGTTAGATACGGAGCTTCCAGCTCCTCTTCCTCAAAACTCTTCGGGATCAGCCTCTACCAGCAGAAAATCATTGAGCTCCGTCCTACAGGCCGGCAACCATTCAACGCGCGCACACTCTTCCAATCCGCTTCGCTCGCCGATCCCTCTACTCCTTACCTTTCTCAAATCCCATGCAGCTGGGGCGCACTCTATTTTCCTTCTCCCTGGCGCGAGTTCCACGACTACCTCTCCCTTCGTCTCTCCCAATTGGCTCTTCCTATCCACAGCTCGATCGTTCCAGGGGCACGCTCCAACAAATGGACCAAATCATGGAAGAAGTATTTTATCGAGCTCGTCTACCTCCGTGGCTACGTCATGCTCTACCCAAACTATGTCGATTTTGTGTCTCTGTCGACGAACCACCTCGAGGTGGGGTCACACGTCAAGGACGAACCGGAAGCGGTGTACGAGAGAAAGAAGCACCTGTTTTCGCTCCCGTTGATGCATCTTTCGGGTGCATTGGCAAGGGACGCGGCGTCCAGTCCAAGATTGTTGGACTTGCCTGACGGGGCGCTGCCTGACTGGGAACGACTTCCCGTGTTAGATCTCGTGGGGGAGCTCTCGTCGATGGAAACGGTCCAGAAACGGGGCGACGAACGGAGGTCCGAGTTGGGCGACTGTTTGGGTGTTGCATCGCTTCCCTCGAGTGTACGGGACCTTTTGTGTCATGTCCCTCTCTAGCTTGCTATGTTGGAAATTGCATCCTCTGTTTTGATGTAGCCCATTGTGCCATGCAAATGAGTAATGAGCTCATAGTAGACTGATATGACCATGCCCAATAACCGCAGCTATACTGCCTCCAACCAGCCATACGATCATTAACTAGAAGTCTGGTGGTTGTTTGAATGGAAGTACTATCCTCAAATTCAAATTCACGAAAATCATTACGACAAGGGATCATGGTATGGAAGATCAGAGCTCAAAACAAAACAGCACTGACAGAGATCAACATCCAGATGATAAGCAAATATGCATAACAATGAACCAAATGAGTGGGCGGCGCCGTGTCACCACGCCCGCGTTATATTGTCTTGAGTTTCCGTTTACGCTCCTCGACGTCTTTCCTCGTCATTCGAGTTCCCAGGATCGCATCCCAGTGAACAAAGAAAGGTTGCGAGAAATTGGACTTGACTCCGATAGCCTAAAGAAAAAAAAAGGGGGCGAATGACGGTGAGTGTCAATACAAAGCGAAAGCATCGGGAAATTCGGATGTCAAGCTTGATGGTGGATGTCATGGAAATCTGCATTGTTAGTATTACCACTGAACATTTGGAATGGGTTATAGGGAAATTTATATCCCCAGTGATCGTCGACCGCTTTCATGGAACCGATCGTATATAAGAAAATGGTCTGTCGGACGGAAAGGTTGGCAACAGTCTCCGCCATCGCAACGCTGACACAATCGATTAAAAATCCCTCGAGAGGGTGACTGTATGAATCATGCGCCGAACGGGTAGGGTATACAGAGCCTGTGGTGCACTGAATGGAATTTGTAGAGGTATTTCTTCGAGTCCATCTAGCGGTGAATGAAATATTGCCAAGTGTCGACAACGAACCTGGGGGAATTTAATCGAGACGAAAACACAACTTGAGTGGACTTACAGAAAGAAGAAAAGCTGTGCAGCGGGGATACCCCACCAGTAGTATAACCAATGTGCCATGACATCGGCCAAAAAGTTGTTCGCTGGGCCAACTGCCCCGTGGCACCTGACAAGGCGCACTACTAGGAGTCTTTCCGACGGCTTTCATTTCCATCATACACTTTGAAGGAGAGATCAGACAACCAATAATAGCCGAGCAAAATTTGCAATGTATGCTGGAGGATGACGGCCCGGAAGACTTGTGAACGAGTAGCACGATTACGGGACTTGACCTCGTCCGACTCATGAATTCGGTACCTGTCTAGCCAGGCCCAACTTGACGTGTCGATGTTAAGTTGGCGGAGTGGGGAACCCCCACAAAGAATTCGCGAAACTTGTCGAACATGAGTTAGATGCTTATGGACCAACTTTGGGGCTTATTCAATTACGAAAGGGCTGCTGAACCGCATGATAGCGGTAAGTGTTGGTACGTACGGCGGCATGCCACTTGCACGGTGGTGGTCATACCGAGAGTGACTAGTACAAAGTATGATGAGGGTCTCCGGTCTTGCTGTCAGACCAGTCCTAGTAGTGCCAGTGCCACAAAGCAAACTAGACAAGGAAAAACCAAGCTATTTATACACAAGATACTTTTGTCCTTACGACTGAACGATACCAAAAGCAGAGCAGGGACTTAAAAAATATGTAATACGGAAGGAGGGGGGCACCGTCTCGTCTAGATCGTAATTTGCGAACTATCCAAGCCCAGCGCGTGCAAAAACAAATTCACGTTCGCTAGCTTGGCCTCTCTATCCTCCTCGTCCGTCGCGCCCCACCCTTTTTGCGCGCTCGCCACGTTTTCGAGCACTTTGTCGCGCAGACCAGAGACCAGCGTGGACTGCTGTTCCGTTGAGGCGTGGAGCGCCAGCGCCGCGAGGAACTGCCAGACGGGCTGGTCGAGCATCTCTGCGCCGGGAGGCTGTGGAGGCATACGACCGTGGATGTTGTGTTGCGTAGGCGTGGCGGCAAGCTGGAGGGCCCGTCGTGTAGAGGGGAAGAGCAGGAGGAAATGAGGCGCGAGCAGTTGGAACAAGTGATCAAACATAAGTTGCCTGGAAAACGGAATTAGATAGATCGCCTGTGGCGCGATAGTCGTCAATGTCCGTACCACTGCTCAGCGTCCTCGGTTGTAAGAATCTCCGTCTCGGGAATACCACCCATTCCCTGCTTAATGATTTCCACCCGACTCATGAAGAGCGTCAGTATTGCAATGCCAGGCTGCAATCCCTCAGTTATCGTGATTCTGTAAAGGCAACACCACATACCCTTGTCTGAGCAATCAACACCGTATCGTTCCTGTCCAAGAGCAATCCCAAAAGGCCGGCGACAAGCCTCAGCTCTGCCTTGGCTACGACAGGCAAGATGCTCTGCAGCACACTTCCGAGGAAAGCCTGCGTTTGCCTCTCCACCTCGTCTCTGTCAGGTGGGTTCGCGTCACTATTGGAAGATGGCGTTCTGGTTTGTGTGTGGAGGTGAGAATCTTCGGGCAGATCAAGTAAGTGAGCATATTTGACGACATCCAGTTGAGAGAAGCATGCGACGAGAAGTGTCAGGAGGGTAAGCATGCGAGCGGGTTGGATGTGACGACTGAGCCTCGGCAAGATTCTCTTGCCTTTTGCCGGAGTTAGTAGTGAGATGAACGGATGAGGATCGCTACACATCTCGAACATTAGTACGTTCTGCATTGCATCGTACCTAGTGCAGAGGCTGACCTAGTCTCGAGGGGTACCAAGACTTTCAAACCAACCCATATTTCCTCGGCGAAGTGTTCGTACTCTGCCTGCCTGTGTGCGCATTCAGTTCCAATGACGAACACCCATGTCGTGACACAAACTAGTACGCACCAGGTAGCGACAGCCTCCGTGTCCTCCTCAAGAGGCTGGTCCCGCCTCAGTTGCTCAATATCGAGTGCAAGATCGTACAACGACTCGAGTGCAACAAGAACCTGACGTTGTGTGAGGGGATCTTTTCTGACTACGCTGTCCTGCTATAACAGGGATATGTCATGAAAGCGAACAGACGACAATAAGAAGCCAACTCACGCCAGCGGCGTCACCCAACGCCTCCCGTCCCAGTTTCGCTGCTTCGCGTACTGCGCCGTCGCTATCTTTACTGAGACTGTGGCCCTGTCCATCCTCTCTCGAGATGTGTGGATGCGTACCCGATATGGTAGCAACTGCATTCGCAGAATCTACCTGTAGGAGTTGACGCGGAGCAGCTTTATAGCTTCGTCCAGATGTTTTGCCGAGGGCACCTTGGAGACTGTGCAGTGCTAGATATCAATGTGAGTTAGCATCTACCCTCAGGCTATACAAGGGGGACTCGCAGTGTAGCCCTTTCTCCCTTTCCCTCATCCTGGCGTTACTAACGATCCTCTCCACTTGCGCTTCCATCTTTTGCATGGCACTCGGTCTCCTACCACCTGTCTTTTGTCCCGGCATACCCAATCCTACACCACCTCCGCTTCCGAATTTCAACACGCGTTCCGAGTCTGCGCCGGGTTGGAGACCCAAACGAGAACGGAGAATGGCACCATAAACTTGTGCGTAAAAGTCTTCTGCGTAAGGATCCTGAGTGACAAGCTGCGATACCTGAATGCGGGTTATAAAGTCCTTGTCGGATTGCGTCATAAGGTCGTTATAGCGTGACTGTAGAAATCAAACTGTAATGCACCTACTCCCGCGCAAAAACAGTGAAGCGACTTACCATGTGAGCGATCTTGGCGGCTTTTCTTCGTCGCTTTTCTTCCATCCGCTCGGTCTCCATAATCTTGCGCATAGCTTCTGCTCTGAGGGCCTCTTGCTCCGCCTGACTGATACCCTGCATATCTCGCATAAATTCTGCTTGAGCCATCTCGGACAAAAGTCTTTGTTGAAGCTGGATGCTCTGCGGCAAAAACGGTGCGTTATGCTGGTTAATAAGCGGTAGCTCCCCACCTCCACTCACACCGGTAGCAAAGGCGGGAGCGGAGGGAGAGTGCGTGCGACGTTGCTGCAGTGCTTGCAAGTCGGCGTAGCTTGCCTGTCGGCGAGCTTGAAGCGACGGCTGCTGTTGAAGCTGTGAAAGCTGCTGGGCACGAAGTTGCCTCTCGAGCTCCTCCATTCTCAACCGTTCTTGCAACTCCTTCAATCGCTCTTGCTGCTGCCTCTCCTGTTCCTGCTGGAGCATCAAGATCTGTTGCTGGTGTTGATGCTGTTGATGGAACCTGGGTGACTGCGTCCTCGGTAACATAGTCTGAGCTTGCGTATGATGCACCAAGCGCGGCGGTGGGGTCACCTGTTGTTGATGGACCTGGTGAAGACGGAGTTGCTGTTCTTGTTGAATGAGTTGCTGCTGCTGAAGTTGTAAAAGGCGGAGACGTTCCTGGTCTCGAAGCTGCTGTTGCTGTTCCTCTGCCAATCTCAACTCCCGTTCCCGTTGCCTGAGTTCTAGCTCTTGGCGTTGTCGCGCCTGCTGAGCCACGAGCCTCATCTCAGCCTCGATCTCCTGTACGGTTCGAGCACCCAGCGGGCTAGCGCCATGTGAGATCGGCTGATATAGCTGCTGATCGGATGCGCGATGATGATCTGCGAGTGCTTGTTGGCCATGAGCAAGAGAGGGTGTTGTCGACGACGCAAAATGCCTGGATGTAGACGAAGGTCGATGATTCGTGGGACGTGTTGCTCCGTTGGCACCTCGGAACAGTGAAAACGGAGACTTGTCGTCCCAAATCGACTCAAGCGAGTGCGGCGCCGAAGGCACGGAAGCAGGCGTCGGAGAGATGCCTACCCGGGCAAGGAAAGGAATATGAAGTGGATAAGTACTGGGACTGTCAACGCCAATTCAGAAGAGCAGGTCGCTTACCCCGCTCAGAGGGCTTCAGAACAGCATAGGTACGCTCTTGGGCCGGTGTGCGCTCTCTCGGAGGTTCTTGGGGAGTTGCACGGTGGTCATGTCTGTCAACTGGATCTGGGAATGTCTGACTCGAAAAATCGAAATCTTTGCCTGTGATGAACGATGTTGCCAATGAGAGGCAGAGTTGCCGTTAATTGTTATCAGATCCGACAACGCTGCGGGTTATGGACTGACCGACGACGCCAGTCCCACCAAAAGTCTCGTCATTCAGCTCATCGCCGCCCTCCAGGAGGGCATCGCCGAGGCCGTCGTAACTATCTTCCCCCCAAGTGTAGACAGCAAGGTCCTCCGATTCTTGCAGCCCGCCTTCCAGGAATTTCCTCTTGTCGTGTTCTAGATTACTGGTCTCGAAACCAAAGAAAGACATGGAAAAGGGTTTTCCAGTTTTTTTTCTTCCGCCTCCAGGGAAGCGGAGGATTTTAAGGGGATCGCTATGAAAAGTCGGAAATTACTACGATATATACATAACGTCTTGAAGATCCTTGTTCAGCGACAACACAAACAACACCACACACCAGCGACGTAACAGGCTCGATTCATCTCCGTCGCTCAGCCTCATAACACCCCCCAGACCCTGAACGCATCGCTCCAAATACGTACACAATCATCTAGTATGAAAACCTCCTCGCATCTTCCAGCAAGTCTAGCAGTGTACTCGCGCTCCACGCTTGTGTATTACACGAGTCCTTACAATACGCGCCATCCTTGTTCGTCAGCTCCGGGAGGCCAGCCCAAGCGTCACGTTGAATGTAGTGCCGCGGCTCAAGGAGCGCTCGATGGAGGTAGTAGAGTGTTTGCATGGGGTCCTAAACAACACCAGTGTCATTTAGCCTCTCCGTGTCAAGAACACAAGCATGAGACGCACATTTTTCCCCGCCCCTGCCCGCGTGTCAAAATGAAGATATGCCCTCAGGAAGTACCCAAGCGGCCACCCCCATTCTGGACCCTGATACACTCTTATCAGCATAACCCAGATACCAGTACCGACGCACACACGTTGTGATAATTCTGTCCTTTGGCGATAGCCCTATCTTCCGAGTCATTCGAGTTATCGTAGTATGGGCGGTATTGCATGTCGCTTGGATCCAGTGTCTTCATCCCCATTGGACCTCGCAAGATCTGGTCAGCGAGCCGGAGCGCCTGTAGGGCATGCATTTCGTCAAATAGTTCAGGGGCGACCGTCATCGCGATCGGAAAGTTGGGCCTAAACTGATAGTCAGACCATTCACGCCCTGGTCCCGATCCGTAAACATCCTTGTAGATCCCTCGGCGGTGGATAAGTTTCGTGTCAACGGCATACTGCGAGTCATCCGCAGGATCTGTGGATGCATTAGCATGAGTAATCCGTGACAACCGTCTGACTCATTACCCAAAGGAACGTAAAAGTATCGCTCGAATGACCTCTGAACAAGGTCATTCCACTCGCCATACGTGACAAGCCTGTCCCTCCCTTCGACTATTTCTCGAGTCAGTGAAGCACAGACTAATGTCGCAGATAGCCACTCACCCGAAGCAACAACTCCTTCGAAAGGAAACATTCCTCCCTTGACCAGCTCATTCAACCATCTTAGTGTGCTCTTCACCAATCCCACAATCTCGATCGGAGCACCGTCCCTCGGAGTTCCAGGAAAACCTTTTGTTCCAGCTTTCTCACTCTCCCCCATCTTATCCATCCACGTCCCGCAATTATATTCGCTCCCTCCAAAGATGAGCCCTGTCTTCCAATCGACGTAGATGTCAATGTCAAACCCTGCATCTTTCATTTGTGTGTCGAGGTTTGGGCCCGCGTTGTGTTCGCGGAAGGATATCCCTGATGCATGCCGCTGAAGAATCTCTTGGATAACTTCAGCGAGCGTGCTGGTGTAGGCATACGCGCGGGGATCATTCCATGCTACCCAATCGTCGTCTGCGGGGAAACGGCGACGAACAGTCTCCGAAAGAATAGAAATACCATTAGGGGCCATGTTGACGTAGTCTTGGATATTTTGCAACATCCACCAAGGCGAGTCGCGTGAGTTGTACCTGCATGAGATTATTATACTTGACGAACAACGTAGATGCAATCAACGACGTACCGGGGGTTTCTCAGTGAATCCAATAAATTTGGAATAAGTCCGTGTTTTAGGGTTGAGGCGAATGCTAAAATATGTTTCCTCGCTCCTTCGTAGTTTCCTGTAGTTAAGAAAAGTCCCCTTAGTGAAATGAATACATCTCTGCCCCAACATCTTGCCCATCCGGTGCTGAAATGAGGTAATCCAGCGGCGAGTGAGGGTGTGGCTTTGCTGGGGTCCAATGACGCTGACCGAACGACTCCATGCATCTGTACAGCGCATAGGGCAAGATTTTGCGTAAATTCGTGCCCAGTAGATACGAACTCGGAAAACTGCTCAAGGGCGGCGCCTCGAGCGGCCTTGTAAGCTGTGGATACAGTGATAGCGAAGAACTTGGGCCGCAGGTAAGGAGGTACACCGTTTTTAATTCTTTCGAACCTCTGTTGTAACCATTGAGCAGGAGCAGCTAGGTTCGGATGTTCGTCCGTTTGACTGTTCGTTCCAGTCAATACTGACACATAAAAAACACGGTGAACACTCGCCAGAATAGCCTCTCGACAGTATAATCCAGAGCCCATATTCCTTTCCTCAAGTTTTCACACAATGGATGGCCCAGATCATTAGTAGCCATGACTGCCTGGAACGGTCCCATCCACCCCTCCAACCCGCAATACGTCAACCGACCCAAAGCAGGAATTTCATAAGCGCCAAACTTGCTGTCAGTCGCATCTCGCTCTTCTGCATCTGTGCGGTATAGTGCGACATTGAGATCCACCAGATCAAGGGACGAGAAAGCAGCAGCGGCGGTGTCAGCGTCGGCACAGAAGGTGTCGAGCGTAGGGTCTGCCTGTACAGCTTCAACTTCGAAAACCATGATACTGCCTGGGGGAAAGAAGTCGGGAATGATGATGGAACAAAAAGGGTCGGCACAATTTGATTTCTGGTTGGCTGGAACCTCGGATAGGTTGATGAGTCTGCTGGGTAAGCCCTTTATCGTTTCCGTGTCTCGAGGAACCTCATATGATAGAAAGTCGATAGCGAAGCCACATATAAACTTTGCCTGCGTTCGACTCAATTCAATTGGGTTCACTATCGTAAGCCGTCGTCAACTCGTCGGGTATGAGACAGAGAAATAGAATCGCTCACCACGGCCCCGTTCTTTTGGTCGTTTGGTGAACGCCGTATGAGCGACGAGCAAGTATCCTTTTTGCGTCTTCGGGTGAACTCTGTGGATGATGATGTACTATGGCAAAAAACAGATCGTCAGCACTGCATATCTATGGGAGAAGAGAAACCAACTGGGCACTTGCATCGCCATCCTGAAAAACATGGGCTTCTTCGTATCCTCCAAGCACCATCTCTCTCTTCAACCCATTCAACACCCTCTTCGCTCTCGCAATTCCAGATCCTTCGCCTAGATCCGAAACTTCGTACAATCTTTTCTCCCGAACTAAATTTAAAAGCTTCGGGTATAAATCATCGAACCCTTTGACGGAGGCCACAGCGCAATATCCAAACGTGACTATCCCTGCCACGCAGAGCGCGTGCTCAGCGGTAAGCTTGTCAAGGTAAGACTCGTTGTCGTGCGTGAGGTCATACATGATCGCGTGCGGAATGGAGCCGTATAGAGGGGTAACGATACACGGGCGAGTGGGTCCTGTGCCAAATGGTGGAGCAAGTTCCTGCACACTTGTTGAGCACGCCTCATCCATCGATCCTATAAATGAAAAGACCAAGTAGGCCAATCTGAACACAGTGTAGAAGCAAGAACATACCAATCGGCTTCCCTAATCCATATCGATACATGATCCTCGAAAACTCCTTTGGATCCCACGCATTCCCGGCTTCTCTGACCAAGCTATTAATCCCCAGCTTCCTCACGAATAGCAGATCCATTTCTTCACTCCCGGTAAAGAGCTCTGCGCAAACATATAGGTTTTGGTTCACTTTCCGCGCAGCATCGAGCATGGCAGTCCCGACATGCAAAGGAGTCGAATGGCAGTTATCGATACGAAATCCGTCGAATGTCTTCGCGAGAGAGGTGACATATGAGGTTATGAACGTCCATAACCAGGGGTTGTCCGAAGGGGAGGAGCCGTAGTGAAGTTTCACGCAATCGCCCCAGACAATGACTTCGCGGCGCAAATACGCTTTAGAAGGTGGAAGAGCAAAATTTACCAATGGATCAGCATTCCATATCCAACCATTATTTGCAACAGAATATAGTGCAGGGTTGGATTCAAACCCCGGCAGACGCGTGAAGTAGGGTTCAACCAGGGGTGAACTGGCCAAGACTATGTCAGCCAACTTATCTCGTGAATGAGTGACGCACACGCACTCTATGGAAATTTCCCCAAGTTTAGGTCCGTTCGAGTCGAGCCGGATGTACTTCAATCTATTCTTGATAGCGTCCAGCGCCATTCGAGTATCTTCTTCCCAGTCGGCATAGAGTGGTACATTCAAAACATCAACAACCTGTTTCCAACCCTCCGCTAGTGCTTGATCGTCATCCGCGTTGTCCACAAGCGCAGCTTTCATGATTCCGGCAGCTATGTCTCCTTTGACATGCGCACAGTATCGCGAAGACAGTGCACCCAGACCACGGATCAAACCAGAGGACCGTACAATGTCAGCAATCGCAGGTGCAGATTTGCCACTGACATCTTCGCCATTCCAAGGCACAATCGAATTAGACGACAATGCACTGAGGACGGAAACCATCTCCTCTTGCACGTCCAGGACATAAAACTCCCACAGAGCCTTTGACTTCAAATGCCCTTCCAAGGCACTCATGAGTGTGACTATGTCTTTCTGGGAAGTAACACGCGTGGGCAGACCACTGCCTCTGAGGGACCCTGAGAATTCGAGGATTGCATCATCGAGTTCTAGTGCAGGAGTTAGGTGGGGGGTATTTGAAGGGCTGTAACCTATGTTTTCAATGAGAACAGCGAAATGCTTATTTCAACTAGGACTCGCCTGCCTCAGGGTGATGGACGAGCCACTCGCTGTCGCTGGCAGTATGGTTAAGCACTACATCTGTTAGACTCAAAAGGCCATATTCTTCCTTAGCTACTCGCAGAGTGTCTTCTATAAGAGAAACGGTAGCCAGAGGTTCGACAGAGGGATTGAAAACGCGAAGGTCGTAGTTCTTCTGATCCTTGAGAGAGTACGGGCTATCACTAGCGCCGCGTGTCTGGAGAGGAGTCCAATGCAACATGGTATAGCCGCGATCACTAGCTTCCTGAAAGTGCTTCCTCCATTGTGTGATAGGACCCATCCATTTTGATACGACCGTCAACATTGCGATTCCATCGAGGGGTAAGTTGACGTATTCTGGTAAAATCCGTGCGCCTTTATGCGATGGCAAGAGCGGCTTAAGATCAGCGGAGAGGATATGTGAGCGTGCAGGAATGCGAAGGGTTGGGTCAACATTAAAGTAGCCTTCCCTGCCTTTGACACGTTGCCCGGGCAAGTCGCCATCGTACTCAACCCAATAGACGAATGCGCCAGCATGAGATATGGGGAGATCGACTTGGATGGGCTTGGAAAAGTCGACGGGTAGTCTGAGTCCATAGATTAGATATGTTAACCAGTCAACCAAGCACACTCACTTTCGATCCGCAAACTTATCCCGCTCGAATAAGCCTCCGTCAAGCGGGAAATTCGTTCTGAATACGCCATTTTTTGAGGCAGGCGTCCCCGCGTCCAAAGAGACGCGTAGGATGTACGATACATAGGTAGGTGGGAGACGGATATACTGTGGGTTCGCGAGTAAGTGGATATTCGGATTGAAGACTTGGCCAACTCGCCGATCGCTGTTTGTTGGGTCCGCCATCAGGATCGAGTCTAAGTTCGTAAACACGGATCGGCTGTTCGCCCTCTGATCGTTCGCCCAAAAAGAATTCTCTTCCTTCGTCTGCGGGTGTCTTTGGAGTGTTTGGGGGGATATCGGGCTCAGCCGGGCCAAGTTGAACCAGAGATAAGGAAAGATCTAGTCTTTGCGATGGGATATCCTTGGCCTGCTTGACCATGGCAGGAGCGATGAAGGAAGGAAGGGAGAATGAGAATTGTGGCGAGCGTGCGGGATTTATATGATGGCGTCGAGCTTCCATTTCATTGTCAGTCCGAGTCTCCAGGCTGGCACACCCATGACGTCAGCGAAAAACCACCTGTGTGTCACCATAAACCAAAAAGCAACCACATCAGGAAATGTGTCAAAACCTAGTGACACCTAGGTACTCTTGGAAGATTCTGCCAGACCTTGCCAGACCTACTGCATCAGGAAAAAAGGTTCTATGCTATTGTGCTATATTGTCTGGGTAGCAATGTCGGGTTCCCTCAAGTACATAGCCCATATAGTTAACCTACTTACAATATATTACAATATATTACAACATTGTTCCTGGCTTATGTAACTCCACCATGCTACATGTCAACATTACTCACTGTAGTTCATTGTAGCACATGTTGCAATTCACAATTTTGCTACATATCAGCCATATTCTGTGGTAGGCATCACTCAAAAACATTATATAGCAATATAGTCGAGACATCATTGGTACTGTACACTAACAATCTAGGGAACACTGACCTTCTCATCACATCCACCCAGTCCTGGGGCTGGTTGACAACATCATCATCAAACAGGCTGGGAGGAGTGGTGGATTAACAGGTTGAACTGGGGTGTCGACATGTCAGTACTTAGCTTTTTTGTTGAGTGAGGCAGGGGTCAGATGCGAACCAGTTGGGAAAAGCGCACAAATGGGTGTAGTCTGTATCTTGAATAGTGCTGTGCCGGCCTGGCACGAGGCCGCCAAGCCGGTTAAGCCAAGCTCTTTCAAGCCGAGCCAAGCCTGTCCCCTTGGCACATGTGACATGTGTCGATAATGTTGAGAATGTAGATTGTAGACGATATGACTCTCAGAAATGAAGTCATGTGATCAGTCACATGATCTCTCTACAAAGTGAGTCACGTGATCTATTACATAATCACACTACAAAGTAAGTCACGTGACATATCACCTGACAACTCACATGCTACAT
>JBBPQT010000224.1:0-22320 GCA_038092715.1 Boletus smithii | reverse complement strand
ACATTCCCATTGCCGCGTATTTTAGATCTACGTCGTTGGTCTACGTTTTTTTAGGACATTTGTAATACATGCCGCTGTGATCGTCACGGGGCCCGAGATGTGGCGGTGTTTGTGGTGTTTGTGGCTGAATTCCCACGGGGTAGCACGTGTCGGTGTGTGAATTTGTCACCATTGACTTTTGAACGACTCTCAGGCTTTTCTTGTTTTTCCCACCTCTGTTCTCGATTCCCACAGCTGGCAGCCAACGTCGTTATCCCTGGCGGGAAACTGTTATGAGGACATTCCATCCTTTCTCTTCCCCACACATCTCAATGCCCGACGCTGCTCACCTCGACGCTCACCTCCATCAGGCTGCGTCAAAGAGCTCGTCTCCTCGCCCGCCCTCCCCGCCCCAACCTTCCCTCGACATTCTCGTAAACACAACATCTCCTTCCGCCGAACATATTCCCCATCAACAAATATCCTCCATCAAATCCCAGCAGCGTCCCCTTCCTTCCACCCATAATGGCGTCGTCAACCATGCTCTTCCCACCATGACCGCCGCCGCCGCCTCCATCCTTTCTAATCCCGATCCAAGCACGTCTCTCCAGTCCATCCTTGCCGCGAGCCACAAAGACCACTTGTCCCCAGAGTCTCCCATTCATCACTGGGCCATTCCTCCTCCCCCTCCTCAGCTCACAACTTCACATCACGTCACGTTACTTCCCCAAGTAAGTCCCTCACCCAGCGCTTACACGCGTCATTATTCACCTTTCTTCCGCGATAAGCCCTCTGGTAGTAAGCACAGTAAGCGCAAGCTAGATGATGGGGAACAGGGGGATCCCCATCCCAAAATTCGCCGTACTGTACGCGATCATGTCTCCCAGGATCCAGCGCGCGTCATACCGATGACCACAGTAATGTGTCTGCATGCCGCCGTCGCCCAAAAATCATATGGCAGCGAAAAGCGTTTCCTCTGTCCCCCTCCTATCGTCCATATTCAGGGACCAGTATGGCAGATGCGCTCTCAACAACTCTCCATGGCTGTTGTTTCTGAACAAGGAGAACGCTCCTTTGATCAGAAAACTACACTCGACAATAATATGACCGGCAGCTTCAAGTTCCTCCACGTCACCGGTACCGCCAAGGCCAAGAGTTTCACTCTATCTCTCGATATCATGGATCCCCCTTCGGCCACGGGAGAGGGCGGCAGCGATAATGCTAGTGGCCGTGTTTGGGCGTCGTTTGATTCAGCTCCTGTAACAATTATATCTAAGCCCTCAAAGAAGACAGCCAAGACACGTAACATCTCGTCGTGCATTCTGGCTGGGGGTCCAGTTTCTCTTTTCAACCGTATCAACTCACAGACGGTTCGCACCAAATACATGACCATTGACTCTGCTCAATTGTGTGCCAGTAACGTCAGCTGGTCAGCTTTCAACGTAAATGTAGTTCGCCGTCCAGAGGATGCTCCGCCAGTCCACGGTATGTCTTCACGTGACCTGAAAGTATTATGTCCCCATACTCACGTTCACAATACACCAGGTGGTCATCAGGCCGTGACGTATGGGTGTGAGGTGGTGTTATCTGACACGCTTTCTAATATCGCGACATCACCCCTCGTCATTCGCAAAGTAGATAAAGGCCGGGTCTCTCCTGACGATGGTGGCCCCGTCAGTCAAATGCAAAAAATAGCATTGCAGCGGGTCAATGCCGATGGCTCGAGACATTACTTGTCTGCCGCAGGCCCCGTCCCTGGCCCGCCAGGAGTTGCCCAGTCTACTCCTGGTGTGTCATCACAAGGTGGAACGCACCCTCTCATCTTCCAATCACCTCGTGTCAGAGAAGAGATGAAAGATGGTGTTCGAGTTCTCTCTGATGAGGTGGATGATTATTTGTGTTGGACGATCGTCGGGATCTGTACGCGTCTCGTGCATCGTTTATAAATTTCCTTGCTAATCATTGTCATTTACAGCCAAATTCCAATACACGTTTTTCGATGCGTTTGGTCAGAACAATTCGATACCCGAACTTCCTATTACGCCGTTCCCAACTCTGTTTACAGCTCCGAGCTATCGTCCAGCGAATAACACATTGGAACTAACGGTCTCCAACTTCTTTTATGAAGACCCGAAAACACGTACGCAGCAACCACTCGCAGTCTACCTTGGCAACATCGGTCCTCTCCGTGCACGTTGCTTTCCACCGCATGCACCGGGACCCCTCACGAATATCTCGTACGGCGGTGGAATTCCGGGGCCTTCGTCCGAATTGACGCCAAATGATGGAACCGTGCCAGGTGTTCCCTCTAGTGTTTCCGCCGGGAGATACCCCCCGTTGCATACTCTGGTGACAGTGGAGATGCCTTCACTCACTGAGGTTATCAAAGCACTCCAGGAGGACGTTATCCCCTCTAACGCTTTAACCGCCGATGGTGCAACAACTGGACCTCATACAGCACCGTCGGGCGGCGAAAGTGCAGCAGCGGTGGATCATGTTAATGGAGCAACCAGCGGCGGCCCCCAAACGACCAACAGCTCTCCGCAGTCATCGATTGCTGGCAAGAGCCTGCCTGTTCTATTTATCAGGGCTTCAGATGGGGTCGGCTACCATTCCGGGAGAACGATAGCTTGCGAGAATGTATTTCAATCCATGGATCTCAGTGGCATGGCTCCTGGCCACGTTCTCGCGCCGCCTGGAGGACCGACAGCGGATCCAGGTTGGCTCGCTGCTGCCCAGGCTGCAGCGAGTGCGGACGGAGGTTTGCACGGGTGGACACTGAGGGTACTATAGGGTTAACCACTGTTTTTGTGTTGCTGTTCTTTTGCTTGTTTTCCGTTATATACACGTTCTGCTTCACTCCCATTTCAGCTCGGTATCCTTTACTGTGCCGCCTCCATTATGCCGGGATGTTGGTCTAGCTTCTATGCATCCATGATGAAAGAACGAGGTGGACGGCGGCGGATTGATATATTGTTATCGTAGTTGTGTCGAACTAGAGTATGGGATGTCGGTATTACTGTAAATAATCATTGACACGTTCGTTGTCGCAAATTAATGTCCGCAATCTGGGAGACTCATCGGCGTTTGATAGGCCGAGCTCGGTGATCGAGCCTAAATAGATAAAAACGGACCACCTCGACACGATTTCGACCGTCGACGGCTCTTGCACACTGCCGCATCGCGCCCAACATCGACGTGCATCAGGTAAGCTCTCCACATCGCGGCCGCCAAAAAGCAATCGATAAGACCGGCTTGGTCATGATTATCTCTTCCTCTCCTTTCTTTTCTACCATCACCCGTCTGTCTCTCAGAGGTGCTGAACATCGCTCCTCATTCTCTTGTCACCACAGACAGTCGAAATCACACCCCCGATTACTGTCCGCCACGACCAACAAGCCAAGCATGTTCACCTACGACGGTATCCACTCTCAGCTCGAGTGGAACTCTACCCTGAGCCCCACAAAGGCCATTCACCCAACTGTTGAGACCAAGTTCCTTCGCAAGGTACGTCACCACCCTTCATCAGCGGACAAACTCAAGACTTACCAATCTTAGACCGCCATCATCGCGACGATTGGTGCGAATCCTGACTCGGCGGTTCGATCACGAGTCTCATGTCTTTGCAGGGCCCAACACAAACTCCGTCGAAAAGCTTGGCGCATTGAGGCGTGCGGGTGTCAATGTCGGCGAGTCGCTTTCTTGGCAATGCGATTGTACTATCGCTCATATCGTGATGAACCCCAGTTCGCATGAACTTCTCACATGGCTCGTATGACTACCACCAAAGTGTCATCGACAATACCAGAAAGATGGTCGCCGGTGAGCCTATTTCTCTCAGTACAGCGCCTCGGTGTTGAGACATACCTGAAGCCGAGCCCGGACGTCCCATCGCGATCGCCCTGGATACTGTATGTAATCCCAAGTACTCGATCAAAGGGTCGAGCTCATTATACTGTAGAAAGGTCCTGAGATCCGCACCGGCTTGATGAAGGACGGAAAAGATGTATGCATATATGCTGGTCACTGTTGATCAGCAAGACTCATCCCTGCTTTAGGTCGCCATTAAGGCAGGACATGAATTCATAATTACCACAGATGACAAGTACAGCGAGTCTTGCGATAGCGAGCGCCTTTGGCTTGACTATGTCGGTACTTTTTGTTGACCGACCCATCTTTCCCGTTCTCACCACACCGTTGGTCACAGAAAAACATTCCCAAGGTCACTGCACCAGGAAAGCTCATCTATATTGACGACGGTCATTCCTTCGATTCCATTCTTGGAGCACATACTCATCCGCGTTTAGGTATTCTGTCTCTCCTCGTCTTGGCCATCGACGGCACCAACATCCGCGTTCGTGCTATCAACAATGGGACCCTCTCTTCTCGTAAGGGTGTCAATCTCCCCAAGACAGATGTAGATCTCCCGGCTCTCTCTGAGAAGGACAAAAAGGACCTGCTATTTGGCGTCAAGAATGGCGTTGACATGGTTTTTGCATCGTTTATTCGCCGTGCTCAGGATGTCAAGGACATCCGTCAGGTCTTTGGTCCCGACGGTGCTAACATCAAAATCATCGTCAAGATCGAGAATGAACAAGGCGTAGAAAACTTTGACGAGATCTTACGTGAATGTGATGGAGTGATGGTTGCTCGTGGTGACCTCGGTATCGAGATTCCCGCAAGTCAGGTTTTCCTGGCTCAAAAGATGATGATCGCCAAATGCAACATTGCCGGAAAGCCTGTAATTGTTGCCACGCAGATGCTTGAGGTGAACCTCGGCTTGTTTCTTAACTTGATTGAAAGCTAATCTAATTCACCTGCAGTCCATGACAGTGAGCTACAGAAATCTTCCTCGGTACTGGTTTACTGAAAATTCCACAGTATAACCCAAGGCCTACGCGTGCAGAAGTCAGCGATGTTGCCAACGCTGTACTCGATGGTGCCGATTGTGTGATGTTGTCGGGAGAGACTGCGAAAGGAAGCTATCCCGTGGAATCTGGTAAGTATTTCGCATGTCCCAGTTTAGAGTGATTAGCTGAAAGCAATCCAAGTTCTCATGATGGCTGAGACGTGTCTTCTTGCTGAAGCTGCCATTTGCTACCCCCCTCTATATGATGAGTTGAAGGCAATTCAGCCTCGACCCACCGAGACAGTGGAAACCGTGGCGATTGCCGCAGTTGCTGCAGCTTCCGAGCAGAATGCTAGTGCTATTCTCGTGCTATCCACCAGCGGCAACACTGCTCGCTTGGTCTCCAAGTACCGGCCTTTAGTTCCGATCATCACCGGTATGCGAGTCTGAGCATGAGACAATGTCGTCGTATTAATGTGGCACGCCTCCGTTCAGTGACCCGCAACGAGCAGACTGCCCGTCAGATCCACTTGCACCGTGGGTGTTACCCATTCTGGTACCCCGAGCCACGCGGTATTCCCGAGGGTCAGTGGCAGAAAGACGTGAGTTGTTGATCCGCAGGATCTTTTGAGCGCACCTTGACTATGCTTTCCCCTCAGGTTGACAATCGCATTCGTTTCGGATTGAAGAATGCTCTTGAGTTGAACATCATCAAGACTGGCACAACCATCGTCGCCGTCCAGGGGTGGAAGGGAGGACTCGGTCACACCAACACCCTCCGAATTCTCTCTGTCCCGACCGATCCTGCTGATCTTGAATTGCAGCCCCTCGGTGCGCACTGAGTTAGCATAGAATGAGCGTTTATTAGCTACGACGTAGAAATTACCGCTGTGAATTGAGTCGATGCGTCTAACATGACGGGCTTCTGAATTAATACCGATGTGACCAAGTCAGCTGGAAGACATTTCGCTATCCAGTCTCGAGTTTTGCCATGACCTGACATCTGCATCAAGCCTGACGCTCCTTCAAGTTGCACTCGAATCCATGCATCCGTCTCGGTACGTATCTGCCCTCCGGCGTGGTAGGTACACCCACCGCACCGACTCGTCCGTAGCTGTCCGAGACAAGATGGACACACAACTTGCCGCCCATGGTCAATGGTCCATCCCTCTTCCCACTTCTACGCCTGGCGCCAAACCCCGCCGTGTCCGCGTAAGGATAGTAAGCCACGCACACGAACAGTCCATATCCTGGTTCAGCCGCAGAGGACTCTTTTCTCGCTGCTGCGCTTTCCTCGGCGGACTCTTCGCCGTCTGTGTGGTTCTGATGCTCCTGGGCACAGAAGAGACAAACTGGGGCCCACCCTTCAGAGATTCGACCCTAGTGTTTGGCAGAGAAGAATTACAGAGAATTTGGCGCTGGGAGATCGATAGCGGTCATCATCCAAGCAATGCAAAGAGTGTGGTATTTTTCATCGTTCAACGGGCGTAAGAGCTGATTCTGTATTTACCTCGTCTTAGTACCAGAACAAATAGGATTCACCGCCCCCATACTTAATCCTGCCCTGCCACCTGCCAAGGCGCACACGCTCGTTTCGCCATTCACCCCTCCTAATGGTCCTGTAATCACATCTGCCCGGGGTATGGGTCCACAAAGGACATACCATATAGTACAAAGTCTTTCTCAAGATCTTGATACACTTTCACACCCACCTAGACCAATCCCGGGCAGCATCGCGGATCTGGATATTATACTAGATCACTGTAATTTTGCTAATGGGAAGGTGGGTCATGTTTTCTTTCCCTTTTCAGGGTCGAAATCTGAAGTCAGTCAGTTTGTCCGCGATTGCCTTGAATTTCTACGAACTGGTGTCGGCCTGGATAACGGGCGGCGCGTACGACGAGGAAATTTGGACAAACTGAAGTATATATACATAGAGGAAGGATCTAATGCAGGAGATCTACATTTTCAGCACACTATTATCCCTCTGGTTCCCGCCGCATACCCAACCGGACGGTATGGCCCTAACGCAGGTTTACAGAAGAAAAGAGGTTTCCTGTGGGAGCCTCCCTTAAGCCTCTCCCCATCACAGAGAGGTACTTCGCATGGCGACCTTGTGACTCCTTGTGATTCACAAAATCCACGTCTTTTCCATATCTATTGGGCTGGTTCATTCGATGACAAGCCATATACGTCCCTTCTTTCGTTCTTGTTCACTCAGAATCTTGGACTTCAACTAGAAAACAGTCGTGGGTTAGTATGTCGCCCTCAGGTTTGGGTCTGGATCAATCCCTACCCAGCAGCTGCTACCCCCGCAGCTTCGGCGCTGACGGACATGTATCAGTCGTTGAAAACAAATCCTTGGGCAGCCCCCTTCTTACATCCGCGCTTCAAGGGCACCATCCAGTTCAAGTTGTGGAATACCACTGAACAACTCGACAGTATTCCGGAACTACGGGACGAATGGCGCTCAATGGACACTCTTTTCAATTCTGGGGGTATATCTGTTACCATTCCTGACTCACCGACACCGGTCTCCAGTGACGGCATAGCCAACCGCCTGGGCTCAAAGTCGGAAGCATCGTATGACAGACTTTCGGTAATTCTGTCGGACGTAGCTCGATTCATCGTCGCCCATCGTTTTGGTGGTATCTACATTGACGCAGACACCCTCCTCCTCCGTGACTGGGAAGAGATATGGGGGTGGAAAGGGGCATTTGCCTATCGTTGGTCTTATCACGATTTTTACAACACTGCGGTGCTCCATCTCAACAAGGGTTCCGCACTTGGGTCGTTCCTGTTCCGGACTGCCTTGAAGAACGGTTTCGATTTCCACCCCAGCTCAATCACTCGCTACTTGAAGGATGCACATCTGTCGCCACTGTTGACTCAACTCCCTGACGCGCTGTTTGATCCTGCTTGGCTCAATACTGAGGGATTACAACATGAGCGACCACCGCACCCTTTCTTTACCACGTGAGAGTTTTGTTTTCTCCATACAGAGAGTTTGTTGATACCCCCAGTTTAGCTTTTCCGATTTTTTCAGCACTCCCCCGCATCAGGGTGCCGCTCCTCTTGCGACTGGCTTTGATGGGTTCTTCAAAGGCGCGTTTTCGTACCACTTCCATAATTCGTGGTATGTACACGCTGTCACTAACGTGAATCACTCTTGCTCACGCGCTCGATACTAGGTGGCGGCCATTCGATCCAGCCTGTCACTGGCCTGATCTCGGACCACGTTTTGCGGAGGGTGAACGCGCTGCCAGAGCGGCTGCTAACCCCGACGCTGACCCGGACAATTGGGCAGATGAGATTGATGATGACAAGGTCGATCTCGACTGGGCTACAGTGTTGAAGCGGACATTTGAGTCGTATGTTCGGGGCGAACGCCCGAATATGTACGGGGAATGGCTACGATGGTAGTTGGACCAAGTATTTTTCGGACCCGGTCACTGGACTGTAATAATCTGCTGCGGAATATACAAAAATGGAAATATTTTCACGCGCATGTTCTTTACGAGGGGACAGAATTTTCCGCAACGTCTGGCTTGACTGCGTTAGAATTCTTAAAAGCCTCAATCGACGGCGTCCTCGCCCTCGTTGCCGTCCTCTGGACCCATGGCGTCTTTCAATCATTTCTCCATACCGCAACGTGCAAATGGTTACCCAGAGAAGGCACGTTTGACCAACGGCCTGCCAACCTATTCTTCCGCTGTCCAGGAGAAGATGCACAGACACACTCGTTCCATGTCCTGGACAGTCCCTGTCTCCGTACCAATCCCTGGCGTGCGCACTCGCAGGCTGCGCCTCTTCATGCCAAACCCCATTCGCATGCAACAGCTCGGCCTCTCGCGTTTCAGTCGGCGACGAGGGCCACTCATCATTTGCCTGCTCTTGATCGCCTCCGTCTGTACATTCTTCTCATTTGCTCGTAGGTTCGGTCCCGAGGAGAAACAGTGGACCCCTACTTTCGGAGAGTCATCCACCCTTGTCTTTGGCAGAGAGGACATCCAGCGTATCTGGAAGTGGGAGATTACCAGTGGCCACTACCCCAGCAAGAGGGAGAGTAAGTCATCCGAATGCCCTAACAGTCTACCGCATCTTTAACGCATATCATCAGTTCCGGAGCAAGTCGGTTTGACGGCTCCACCTCTAAATCCTGCCCTTCCTCCACGAAAAGTCCCCACCATCCCGTCACGATTCAGACCGCCCCCTGGTCCTGTAGCTACGACGACACGAGGGGATGGCCCACGCCGGGTTTACCTTGACGTCCACAGTCAGCCGCCAAACGTCGCCTACCCCCCGCGTCCCGTTCCAGGCTCTGTTGCTGATCTAGACATTATCATGGAACAGTGCGATTTCTCTCAGAACAAGGTAAATAGTTTTATTTATGCCATCTGTGTCACACTCATCCTCGCGCACCCAGTATGTCCGTGATTGTCTCGAAGTCCTCCGCCTCGGCGCCGGTCTAGACAACGGCAATCGCCTGAGGAGGGGCAAGATGGATGAGTGGAAATACATTTACATGGAGCAAGGCCGCGAGAATTTCACCGAACCAGCGCAAATATCGTTGGCAAACGTAATCGCACCGCGTCCTGTGGAGTCTGCTGGTATCCAGGATCCTAACGCTGGCCTTGCGAAAAAGCGTGGGGTGGAATGGGAGCCTCCTCTAGCCCTCCGTCCAACACTACAGCATATCCCTTATTCCAGTCTCCCGATATCGTGCGACCCTGAAAATCCCCGCCTTTTCCATATGTTCTGGACTGGTCCCTTCACTGACAAACCGTATCTCGCCCTTCTGTCATTTCTGTTCACGCAAAACCTCGGTCTTCATCTGAATGAGGATCCGGAACTCAACGTTTGTCGACCAGAGTTTTGGTTGTGGATTAACCCTGGCCCCGCAGCCTCTGTTCCCAATCCTTCGGCCCTTACCGACATGTATGAGCAACTCAAGACAAATCCGTGGGCAGCTCCCTTCTTGCATCCTAGGTTCAAGGATGTTATCAAGTTCAAGCTCTGGAACACTACTGACCAGCTTGATGGTATTCCCGAACTCAAGGATGAATGGCGAGAGCTCAAGGAAACTCTATTCAACTCTGGAGGTCACATTATCAACGTTCCTGCTGATCGGGCCAAGAGTGCCGAGGTTTCTGCGACGGTTGCTTCAGACAACAGCACCGACCCATCCGCCGCCCCAAAACCATCTTCCACTGGTAACGATAAGTCCGATGAGGATGACATGCTCAATCGCACGGGTTCCAAGTCTTCGTCGTCATATGATCGTCTTTCCGTCATCTTGTCTGACATGGCTCGGTTCGTCTTATGCCACAGGTTTGGTGGTATCTACCTTGATGCAGACACCATCTTCCTACGGGACTGGGAAGAGTTATGGGGTTGGAAGGGTGCGTTCGCATATCGGTGGTCACGTCTGGAGAAGTACAACACTGCGGTGCTTCGTATGAACAAAAACTCCGCTCTCGGATCGTTCCTTTTCCGCACGGCCCTCAAAAACGGCTTGGACTTTCACCCCATGACGGTTTCCCGATACACAAAAGACGCGCACCTTGAAGGCCTCCTTTTACGTCTTCCGGATGCTCTTTTTGATTCCGCCTGGCTCAATACCGAGGCTTTCCAGCGCGAGCGACCCCCTCAGCCATATTTTACCGAGTGAGCACTAATACACGATATGAGCGTCGACATTGCTGATCAACATCCAAAGATTTGCCGACTTTTTCAATACACCTACACAACATAGTGCAGCACCGCAAGCTCTGGGTTTTGAGGGCTTCTTCCGTGGTGCCTATTCATATCACTTCCATAACTTTTGGTGGGTGCTTTTCATGATCAAATATAGTTCTGGCGTTTGATCCGATTCAATTAGGTGGAAACCATTTGACCCTTCGCACAATTGGCCGGACCTAGGACCAAAGTTCTCAGCTGGCGAGAGAGCTGCACGTGCTGCCGCGATCCCAGATGCCGAGCCCGAAGAATGGGTAGACAGAGTCGTTGACGATAAACGGGACCTTGACTGGGCAACTGTCCTCAAACGAACCTTTGAAGCATACATTCGCGGTGAACAGCCAAACATGTATGGAGAGTGGCTTCAATGGTGACGACCTACCGGGGTCCCAGTGTCCAGCCCGCGATCTTCACCACTTGTTCGACAATCTACTTACTCTGATATTCAACACTACATTTTTCACGATTACGCATATCGTACATGCACACAATCTGCATTCTTCACTATTGTTGGATTAGAAATCTCTGACCTCTTCCAGTGCGAACTGTGATATCATATACCAGCTTTCTGATGACCATCCTTTCCTTGTCCTATACTTTTCACGTTTTAATCCATTCATTGAGGACCATGCTAGCTAGTTCATGCGAACCGATAAGTCGCAGCAGTGATCTAGCAGTACAACTTGCGTAGGACGATAACATATCCGAATTCTAATATTTCACATTCAAAACATTTGTACAATTGAACGTCCACAAGTCTTATCAACGAAAAATTGCGATCACGGAGCTTGAGTTCTTTTCACTTGGGCAGCGGTAACACTGGCCTTCAGCTGTGCGATGACGTCCTCAGGACTGGGAGCACCGAAGATCGCAGTTCCTGCTACAATGACATTGCTCCCTGCGTACACACGATCTCAGTTTCAGAGCCGTAGCTACGTGACAAACCAAAGACTTACCAGCCTCAGCGCAGACATCGACTGTCTTTGGGCCAAGACCACCATCCACTTCGATATCTTTGTCGGGGAATCGAGCACGAAGCTCGGAAACCTTTGGAACACAGCGTTCGATAAACTTCTGACCACCGCGGCCTAGCACAGGTCTTTCATGGAGCGGTAATGGTCTCCATCAGATATATGCAACTTACCAGGATATACGGTCATGACCAAGAGCAGCTCGGCTGCGGCACCGATTTCATCTGTGATGGCTGTGGATGGCGTATCTGGTGAGATTGCAACACCGGCCTTCATGTTGCGCCCATGAATAGCACGGATGAGGGATACAGCATCAGCTTCGGCGTATTAGAAATGCGTGGAAAGTGAGCAAAATGCCGGCTTACAAGCAGCTTCGATATGGAAACAGTACAATGAACCCCCTGCATCGGCAATGTCGTCGACCCACTAGGATAAATCGAGGTGTTACCCATCTGTAGCGCGGTGTGCGGTGTGCGATTACCTTCTCGGGCTGCGCGACCATCATGTGACAATCCATGAAGATTCCGGGGACCCCCTTTGATATACACGAAAGCACAGGTGCACCTGAAGCACATATCAGGATGGAGGTTCTCTGTGGAGCGGCAAACTAACCCATGGTGATGTTCGGCACGAAGTGGCTGTAGATCGATTAGCACGTCGGATGGTGCGAGGCGACAAAACATACCCATCCATGACATCTGTGGGGAAGAGCGTTGTAGTCAATCGGATGGCCCTCAAAGAGGTGGCAAGGCAAACCCATATGGAGCCATTCGGCGCCGGCTTTGATCATCCTCTTGCATTCTGCGGTGAGCTGGCCAAAGTCGGAGGCGAGCGCGGAAGGTGCGATGATGGGGCGAGGCATGATGTACGAGTGGGACGAAGAAGAAATTCGGTCGCCCACACTCGGACTGGCGTGAGGTCTGTCGATCTACGAGACCTGCCTAATTTAGACAGCATCGACAAGCTGTGTAACAACAGGCCTCAGTCTCGGGGCCCGTGCTCCAAGTCACCAGGGTCACAGCTCGAGCGACAAAGAGTACGCGATCGATTGAGGTGATGGTAGAGATGGCACCGCTTCATCCTATCAGACACCTTAAGATCAGCCCCTGCACATTCGTCTGCGACCACCCCATTCAATTGCTATCATGCACGCCCGTACACTCATCGCATCTACCATCCTTGCCCTGGCGGCGTTTGGCCATTCCAATCGGATACCAATGTGAGTTGGACACCGGCGTTCAGTATTCTTGTTAACTCTGCGACCTCAGTAGCGCCTTAGACTCGTGGACATCCATGGCAGGCTCTGCTTATTCTCACGCAACCGCCAAAGGTAAGTATGCGATTGTTGTTTTCGTGCCTCGGCGCTTATTGTCTCCTCGAGCAGCTGCTTCTTACTACTCTGATGGATTGAGTGCCGCCTCGGTTGGCGCTCAGGAAGGTCGCTCGGATGGTGTGATGCTAATTCATTGACCGTAGTACGGCTCGACATTTTCACAGCCTCGACTTGGCTCGCGGCCCATACATCGGGGGATAGATTGCGACATGTGCGTAGTCCCTAAGCTTCATCGTGGTAACCGAACACACACATCTCTTCTTTAGCCATCGGTGGTGTGGCTGAGAGCATAGTGACATCTGTTAGCGGCCCTGCTATCACCCTCGCAGCGAGCGGTGGGGTAGTTACCTCGTTTGCCGGTTCAGAATACACTGTGATTGCAAGCCCGACCAGGAGGACAAGGCTGAGTCGCTTTTCAGTGCCGCAAACGCTGCTGTGAATGTACACTCCATGACCCTGACAGCTTCACCAGTGTTTACTGCGCTAGTAACTGTCGTTGGTGGTACCCTGTTGAGCTTGGTTGACATGCTAGAGTAATGACGCGACGATTGAGCAATCGAGTTATTCATACTTCACCCGAGATGATATTTGCAATAATCAAAGGTTAACGGGGAATGAGCGGAATTAAGTATTCTAGTCTGAATTACTCGTCCGCCTTGTCCAGATCCATGTTGTACTGTACGACATTGGAGAATCGCATTGCAGATGAAAACACGCAAGCTTACTTTTGGATTGAAGAATAGAGAGTTGTTGCCCCACGGAAAAGGCTTGACCCTGCGGTTCAGGTATGGATATGGCGGGGGCTGAGGCAGAGTGCCGTTGTTTTCCTCTATCAAGGGCTCTTCATGAGCGGCGTGCTCCGACTCGACATTGTACACCCATGCACATGTGACGAAAGCTGGCAAGGACATGAGAGGTGGTGGAGATGACGGGGCGGGACGTACTGGCAGGGAACGCAACGTAGAAGCTGAGGAGAAGATGAGCAAGATGAAAGCCCGCGAGGCTGGTGACATACCTGATTTTGCGCCAGAGGTCGGTGGTGTCTGCGAGATTGAACTGAGCGAGTGGAAGATGGAGATGGTAAGATACACACGTGCGGCGTGCTCGCGGAGAGCGTTGAGCTTTGTAAAGTATTCTGAGCCTGCGGGGGCGTTTGTTGCGAGGGGGCGGGCGAGGCGGGGGAGGGCGCGGAGGGCGACGAAGGACATGCTGAAAGATGGCAGCGACGGAGACGAGGTCGGGTCGGGAACGGAACGAGTGGAAGAATTTGATCTCCGACATACTCCGCTTGAAAGACTCTGCGTGAGTAGGCAAAGGTGACGCGTCTCATAAGAACGCTGTCATCATTCATGGTCGTCGTCCGCGCCAAATCATCCGCTGCCGGCGTACTCGCCCTTCTCTCTGAACCTGACCCCGCATTCAAGCAGCATGCGATCACTGCCCTACATCCCCTCGTCCCACAATTTTGGGCAGAAATATCGGAACACATCGCCCCCATGCACGTCCTTGTTACCCCATTCTCTTGTTTCCTCTCACATCTACATTCTATACAGTGAAACCTTGTACGAGTCAGACCAGCTTCCAAAACATGCTCGCGATCTCGCTGCTTTGCTCGCCAGCAAAGTCTACTACTACTTGGGCGAATACGATGAAGCCCTCTCGTTCGCTCTTGGCGCAGGCGGCGCGTTCGAGGCAGAAGCTCGTGATTACAACTCGGGTGAATACGTAGAAACCGTCATCTGTACGTCTCGCGTCTCTCTGCGCTTCACACATGCGCGCCAACAAACATTACATCACCACCTAGCCAAAGCCATAGACAGATACATTTTCCAGCGCTCAGAAGAGGTCATCACGGGAACCAAGATCGATCCCCGGTTACAGTCCATCATAGAATCCATATTCCAGCGTTGTATAGACGAAGGAGAGTACAGGCAGGTGCATTTCGCTTTCGTCCTGGACCCATACCCTCCTCCTCATTATCGTACCTTCAGGCAATCGGCATCGCGCTCGAGTCTCGCCGCCTCGACGTGATTTCTCGAATCTATGACATTACTCGCGATGTATCGCTCCTATCCTACGCGATGGAGGCCGTTCTTGACACCGGTTTCTCCCTCTTGCACCGTGATCAGATCCTCAACTTCCTGCTCCCACTCTTTCCCGCACCATCTTCCAGAACAAAGTCTTCGCATATCCACTCACTCGCACGTCTCCTTGTGACGCTCAACAATCCTTCTCTGACTGTGCCATTGTTGACGTCACTAGTCCCCAAGGAAAGGCTATTGGCATACCAGTTTGCATTTGATCTGGCTGAAGGTGGCACAAGAGACTTTTTGGAAGGCGTCCGGAAGCATCTGCCAGAGGGAAACGAGGTTCGCTTCCCTTGTCCACATGACTCTGACTCTTTCGTGACCGATCGTGGTAAACAGGAAACAAAGATCACATTTGACAAGCTCCGTAACATACTCGGCGGACAGGAGTCTGTAAAACTTTATCTCGAGTTCCTCAAACGAACGAACAAGGTGGACATGTTGATTTTGAAGAACAGCAAGGTAACCATCCACAGGACAGGTCCTATCATGCAACTCATTTCATCCATCTAGGAGTCACTCGAGCCTCGGTCATCAATATACCACACTGCCCTCACATTACAGAATGCGTTCATGCATGCCGGAACGACGTCGGACGTATTCTTACGGGAAAACCTTGAATGGTTAGGTATGGCTACGAATTGGGCAAAGTTCTCGGCCACTGCTGCCCTTGGAGTTATCCATAAGGGGTACTTCCAGGAAGGCATGAATATTCTTGGCCCTTACCTCCCTCAGAATGGCGCTGAGAGCCAGATCCAGGGAGCTGCGTATTCAGAGGGTGGGGCTCTTTATGCACTAGGCTTGATTAACGGCGGCTGTGGTAACGGGCAGACCGTTGAAAACTATCTTCGGGAAACTCTGAAGAACGCACAAGGCGAGATAGTCCAACATGGCGCCGCTTTGGGTCTTGGGATTGCCGGAATGGGCGGACGCAGCTCCGATGCGTACGACGATCTGAAAGAGACTCTTTTCTCGGATTCTGCTGTTGCTGGTGAGGCCGCAGGGTATGCCATGGGCCTCGTGATGCTCGGTTCTGCTAGTCAAACTTGTGCCGAAGAGATGATCACTTACGCTCGGGAGACTCAACATGAGAAGATCATCCGCGGCTTGGCCATGGCTCTTGCTTTTGTATTCTACGGTCGACAAGAGGAGGCTGACGAGACCATCCGATCGTTGTTGACCGAAAAGGTAGACAGTTTCTTTCTTTCAGTCATATCTTCCCAACGTGACTTGTACAGGACCCCATCTTGCGGTATGGCGGTGTCTACACCCTTGCCCTCGCTTATGCCGGAACGTCAAATAACGATGCCGTTCGCCAATTGCTACACATCGCTGTTTCGGACACATCAGACGACGTGCGGAGAGCAGCTGTCACGTCACTTGCGTTCCTTCTTTTCAAGAACCCCGGTCAAGTCCCCCGGATAGTTCAACTTCTCAGCGAGAGTTATAATCCCCATGTCAGATGCGGAGCTACTCTTGCGCTTGGTATCGCGTGTGCGGGCACTGGGATGCAGGTGAGAACCTATTTTGAGGCTGTCTGGAATTCGAACCCTTGAGCACCTTACAGGATGCCGTCGAAATTTTGGAACCAATGACCAAGGATGGGGTGGACTTTGTCCGTCAAGGGGCATTTATTGCTCTTGGTATGATCCTCGTACAACAATCTGAAGCATCATCTCCATCAATGTCATCCACGCGTGCACTCTATACCAAGGTTATTTCTGACAAACACGAGGATCCCATGGCACGCTTTGGTGCAGCCATTGGTCAGGGTCTCATCGACGCCGGAGGTCGCAACGTGACTATTAGTCTACAAAGCCGGGCAGGCAGTCGAAATACGAACGCCATCGTCGGCATGGCGTTGTTCTGTCAGTTCTGGTATTGGTACCCTCTCGCACACTGCGCTTGCCTTGCGTTCGAGCCTACGGCTATCATCGGCCTGAATGAAGACTTGAAGGTTGGTTAATTGATTGCACAAGTTGCCGATGCCAACCACCTTGCAGGTGCCCAATTTTGAGTTCATCTCGAACGCCCGGCCAAGTCTATTTGCCTATCCAGCACCCGCAACGCCACCGAAGAAGGAGACAGCAGCGAAGATGGCCACTGCTGTGCTTTCGACAACCGCAAAGGTGAAAGCCAGAGAAAAGCGAAAAGCGGCGGCCGATTCCGACGCGATGGAGACTGTGAGGCGGATCATTGGGCTCGTTCTTCGGCATTTGCTAACTGCTGCACAGGATGACAGAGTGGATTCGAAGAAAGACGGGGAGGCCGAGATGAAGATGGAGGACGTTGTTGCCAATGGATCGGACGAAACCAAGGCGATCTCAACGAAGCGAAAGGCGGAACCCAGCTTTGAGAGGGTTGCAAACTTCTCGCGTGTGACGCCGGCCCAGCTGAACTACATCAGCTTCCCTGCGGACGAACGGTATCAGCCGGTGCGGCCGGTCTCTCTTCACACACCGGCTGCGAAAGGAGGTAGGGTAACGTCAACTGGAGCAGGCAAAAAGGGAAATGGGCCTTCGAGCCTGTTATCGGAACGATATGCAGGTGGAGGGGGGATTTTAATACTGGTGGATGAACGGCCGGATGATGAAGCCGAGTTGATTGACCTTTCACCGCCTGTTGTTGCTGAGGTGACGGCGAACGGAAGTGCGGTACCACACGGACTTACGCCGAGCGTGCGGAACTTGCACATTGCGCTGGACGAAAGCGCGGGGGATGCTGAGCCACCCGCGTCGTTTGAGGTATGTGTACAGTGATTATGGAGTGTACGTGAACTGACTGAGGAATTGGATGGCAGTATGTGTTTGAGGACGATACGTCGTAGCGTTAATAATACTCTTTGTGTATTGAATGAATCTATGTAGTGTGGTAGTGTGAGCGTGACATCACGGATTGTGACATTGAGTGGCTGATAAGGCGATGGGCAAGCGATGGGGTCAACATTTTCGAGGGCAGAGACGCGACTTCTTCTTCTCTCAACATCACCAATGGAGTCTCGCACAATGGAACATCGCAGAGCCAGTACGTCCTCTCTTCCCCCTCCCACCCCGGCTCGCTCAGAGCGCGCGCACACGTCTAGCCTACAAAAACAAGGGTGGCTTGAAGCAGGATGATCTTCGACGTCGTCGCGAAGAGCAGCAAGTCGAGATCAGACGCCAGAAACGCGAAGAAAACATTGCAAAGAGGAGAAACTTCCTCCCTACCTCTACCGTCGACTCCGATGAAGAGACCACCGCCAGAGACTGGGAGCCACCAGTATGTGTTTTTTATCCTACCAGTAGCATCTCTCGCACTAACATATTCTTAGCTTGCAGATGATATGATCTCAGGCGTCTTCTCGGACGATCCCGATCGTCAGCTCGACGCGACCACAAAGTTCCGTAAATTGCTTTCCAAGGAGAAGAATCCACCTATCGAAAAAGTCATCGAATGTGGCGTTGTTCCTCGCTTTGTCGAGTTTTTGCGAAATGGGCAGTCCATGCTCCAGGTATGTAGTCCCGCTTCCGTCGCCTGTCCGGGGCACTGAGCCCCGCTGCAGTTTGAAGCAGCATGGGCTCTTACAAACATCGCATCTGGAACTGCCGAGCACACTCAAGTCGTGATAAATGCTGGTGCAGTTCCCGAATTCATCAACCTCTTGTCATCCCCCGTACTCGATGTTCGCGAACAAGCCGTCTGGGCGCTCGGGAATATCGCAGGTGACAGCCCACAGTGCAGAGACTACGTTTTGCAACAGGGTGCTTTGCGACCCTTGTTGACGCTTTTGAGTGAAAATCACAAATTGAGTATGCTCAGAAATGCCACCTGGACCTTGAGCAACTTCTGCCGGGGAAAGAATCCTCAACCAGAATGGGAACTGGTAAACAATATGCTGTCCCTTGCTTATCCCTTTCTAACATCCGCAATAGATCTCACCTGCTTTAACAGTCTTGACCAAACTGATTTACTCGATGGATGATGAAATCTTGATCGATGCCTGCTGGGCTATTTCTTATCTCTCCGATGGTTCTAACGACAAGATCCAAGCTGTGATTGAGGCTGCGGTGTGTCGGAGATTGGTGGACTTACTCATGCACAGTTCGACTGCAGTTCAGACTCCTGCTCTGCGTTCCATCGGAAACATCGTCACTGGAGACGATCTTCAGACCCAAGTAGTTATTGCTTCCGGTGCCCTTCCTGCTCTTCTTTCACTCCTGTCGTCGCCGAAGGAGGGAATTAGGAAAGAGGCTTGCTGGACTATTTCAAACATCACCGCCGGATCACCTCCTCAGATTCAGGCCGTTATTGATGCCAACATTATTCCTCCTCTCATCAACATCCTTCAAAACGCCGATTTCAAGACTCGCAAGGAGGCTTGCTGGGCAATTTCCAATGCGACTTCTGGAGGTCTTCATGAGCCTTCCCAGATACGTTATCTCGTTTCTCAGGGTTGTATTAAGCCTCTCTGCGACCTCCTCACAATGATGGATAACAAGATTATCCAAGTCGCCCTTGACGGCCTCGACAACATTCTCAAGGTTGGCGAGGCCGACAAGCAGGCAGCTGGTCCTGGAGCTGTGAATCAGTATGCTCTTTTCGTCGAGGAAGCTGGTGGCATGGTCACCATCCACAACCTTCAGTCACACGACAACTTGGACATTTACAAGAAGGCGTTCAATATTATGGACAGATATTTCCCTGACGAGGAAGAGGTAGATGCTGCCATCAGCGCACCCGCCGTTGACGCTTCCGGTGCTTATGCAGTATGTGTGCTTCTTGTTGTCTGCCCACCGGTCACTCACTCGTTGTCTAGTTCCACTCCGATATCAGTGCACCACAAGGAGGCTTCAGCTTTGCACAGCAGTGACCAGTCTCCTCTGGATCTATGGCGACGAATACATCCATGCCATTGTCAGCGTCGTTTTCTTTGCCCAGTCATTATTTCATGAACACCATGTAACATCCTTATCGAAGCCGTCCAGATAGTCCTTTTTTCCCCGCACGACACGACCGTTGTTTTTTTTTGCTTCATGTTGAGCATCGTAGGCAGCCGCTTGAGATGCGTCTAACGGACGCTAGGTAACCCGCACGAGTAGATCCAATGACTGGAATATTATCATAGCGGAGGTGATAATTGTCGGTAGCGGTACAAGGTAAATAGTAGAGCTTCAGAAAATTGCTGTAAATTCTGTGACCGATCGATTTCATCCTTTACTACGACCGCAGCCACATCGTCGATGGCTTCTCAAATCCTTCCTCTCGGCAAGTCTGCTGGTTGAACACGAGCGTCGCGCGTCAATGATTGATTCTTTTCAACAGAGCTTATTGACAGATGTATTGGATCACAGATTTGGGTGATCATGAAAAGTGACCGGGAGTTCACTGGGACACTCCTGGGCTTTGATGATTTCGTCAGTGAGTTGATTTGGCTGGCACTATCAATCTTGTCAAATGCTGGATCAATCCTAGACATGGTGCTGGAAGATGTAACGGAATAGTGCGCGCATTCCTAACACATGCATGAGAGTGGCCACTCAAACTAGATTCTTTCAGCGAGACTACGCCGCAGGGCCAGAAGAAGACACAGCTTTCTCAGACGCTCCTCAACGGGAACAACATCTGCATGGTGAGTCCTACTCTTGGTGCCTCCTGGGATTGCATGTTTACCGTACGAGTAGTTGATCCCGGGTAGCGCTGGTCCTGATTCGTGATCGTACTGTAGTAGTACGACTTTGCCAAATAGTGACATACAACCATAACACGCTCGAAATTTCACTTTGACCAACCCCCGACTTAGCTCTCAAGATGCCCATTCGCATTCGAATGGCCATGCATGGCCGCAGGCACAACAAGATATTTCACTTGGTCGCCATAGACCAGCGCAAACGTCGTGACGCGAAACCAGCAGAGCTTCTGGGTATATACAACCCCGCTCTTGAACCAGGAACGACACACAAAACGGTCCAGTGGAGTGTAGACAGGATAAAGTATTGGCTAGGCGTTGGAGCGACACCTAGTAAATCTGCGGTGCGATTGTTGGAATGGGTGAGTGGGCTCCAGCTCGAGATGTACGTTTACTAAGAGGCCCGTAGGGAGGTATTATACCGCCGGGTTCAAAATATCACCCCAAAGCACTCGGACCACGGACGGACGCGTCTTCTGAAGCCATGGCTGCATCAGACACGGATGTTGATCCTTTTAATTCCGTCTCGCCAACATCGAGTGCGCCGTGATATCACCCAGCCAACAAGTTCACCGCGAGCCTTGTCAACAGCAAGCGTCCCGTTTGCGCCGATCCATCCATTGTAAACTCGGTGCTCTACAGATCCCACGCACTATACATATCCCCGTCCACTGCTCGTTGTAGAAACCCGCTCTACAGGCCTTTCCCTTGACGTACGCACCATTAATGTAGCACCGTTTGCAGAAAGGCACAGATCCCATCATGCCCCGCAATTTGTGCCAGTTCTATTCCCGTCAGGTCGTCAGGGTCCTGGGAAGAGGTTGAAGCTCTGCGTCAGTGTCCGTGTACATCAAGACAGACCTTCATCGTCGGGTCTGCTCCACGCTCGATTAGTACTTTGACTACTAGCAAGTTGCCTCTATCGCATGCTAGATGTAGCGCTGTATAGCCCTGCAAAGGAATGTCATCGCCGAGGGATCGACAAGCAAGTGTCAATCATACGTACATATTCATCCCGTTGGTTGACATCCACCAAAGGGTTCCCAATGAGAAATCGAGTGATTTTGTTTACATTCCCTTGGATGGCAAAGCCATGCAACACTTGTCCTCCTGTATCGTCGTTTCCTGAAGCTGCCATGGCGCTGACGGATCCACCCATTCCCCCACTGCCTGCCGTGGACGAGAGTGATACGCTTACACCCAAGTCCTCATCCCATACTTCTCCCTCTTCTCGTGGGTCGCTCTCCACTCCGAAGTCTGGGATCCATCCAAGCCCCCGAGCAACCTCGAGATATCTTCTCTCGGCGTCTGCTCCATGCTTTGCGTACTTTTTCCCGGTATTACTCCACGCGTCCCACTTGGCGCGGCCCATCACATCGAAGAGCGATGGGCGCGGGTTCTGGGGCACCGATGCGACGGTAAGATACTTGTACAGTCCGTATAGCTGTCAATGTGCAACACCCAGGTTGTCAGGAGCTTGTAATCGCCCAAATAACGAACCTGCTTGACCTCAAGTTTTGTGGTACTTGATACCTTTGCTAGTGATGGGGCAGACGACAAGTATGCTGCCGCCTCGAAGAGTGCTGGCGATGGCGTATATCCCATGATTGAACGAGGGTCAAAGCAGGAGGAATACACAACTTGGGGCACATCTATCTAATTATATAAGCAATTGAGAGTCTGTAATGGTATCTAAG
>JBBPQT010000223.1:0-22324 GCA_038092715.1 Boletus smithii | reverse complement strand
TGCACTTCCCCTACCAATTGCCATAGCTGGTGTGTGCAGGAGCTGGCGCGCCGTCGCGCTTCGTACTCCCGAGTTGTGGACGCGTGTCTTCGTGACATCTGCGACACCAATCGACCAGTTACAGACTTATCTGGAGAGGTCTGGAGATTTCGAGATCGATGCCAGCTTTTGTCATTGGCCTGTGCCCAAGTGTGCCAATGAGATCAACTCCATTGCATTCCTCGAGTCGATCGTTGGCGCGTTACATTGCCATGCACATCGCCTGCGGAGTCTTTCTCTGTGGGATGTGTCGGATACGGTCGTCTGCACTGCCATGGAAGCTTTATTAAACGTTGATACACCCCGCTTGACCAATATGTCTGTCAAGGCGAACCACTCAGCATACGCCCACTATTATCAACTCCGCAACCTATACTTACTCCCTTTCCTCAGTGGCAGGGCACCATCGTTGACCCACCTTGACATTGACCACTTCCCGATCGAAACTTCTCGAATGAGATCTGACTGGCCGTTCAACGCCCACAACCTCGCCTCGCTCACGTTACAAACTCAAGAATGCCCAACACTAGGCTTCTTTCTCCCACCCTATCTCATCGAGTTCCCCGCTCTTTGCGCGCTTTTACGGTCGACGCCAAACCTGATTACTCTTGCCTTGTATGGACCTGTCATTGAACCCGATGAGGACTTTCCGATACGTCCACCGGGGGTAACCCTTCCCTCACTTGAGACGCTCATCATCCACCGTCGCGAGCCAGGTGTCCGATATCATTGCGAGCTCCTAAGCGTCCTCACGATACCCGCACTCAAACATCTCGAGATTCCTTGGCACGATGACCTCAACGTTGAGCTTCCCCACGTGGATCGCGTCGAGCAGTATCTCTTTGATGAGGAAGGCCAACCTCGGTTCGCAAGCGTTAAAAAGCTCTATTTACATGACAGTGCAGCCAAGTGGATGATGCCGACGAGGTCGTTTATGAAGGCGTTTCCGGACGTGGAGGAGGTCGTTCTTGGGGGGACGGACGTGGCGAAATTCGCAGCGACACTTCGGGGATTCGTACTACCCCACCCTGCTCCTCCTGCCCGTCCTGCTCGTGCTGGTCGCCGGGAGTCCCGGGAATGGGAGCCAGAGGGTATGTTGGGAAATGGTGCGTGGGAGATGGTGAGGAGGGTCGTGTTGAAGGAACCGGAGGTGGCGCAGTGGAAGGGATGGATGAGGGGATTTTGCAAGTGGCTCGCTGCGGGAGGGCATACGGGGAAGGTGTGCATCGAGATTCAGGATGGTGTACCGCGCGAAGGTGAACTCGACGAGCGCGGGATGAGGGCGTTTAGGAGAGGGATCGAGAGACTTCGGAGGCATGCACAGGTGGTCGTGGCGGAGGGGTAAATTTGATGTGGATGGCATATATACGCGATGTTGGTTCGGTCTAATCTGGGGAGTGGAAGGGACATCGCTCTGCAGGACGAGTCTTGCTGAATGTACTACTGTAACATCCTCCTTTCTACAGGCTGACAACAACGACTCTGCCCACACTTTCGCCGGCTCGGTAATTTGGATGGGCCGGGACCATCTGTCGAGCTAAATGAACGGCCTAGGCTACCATCGGCTACCAGCTGCCAGTGACTATAATTAGTAGGCTGAGTTACGAGTCGCAACCCTAACTTTCCCGGGCCCCACCTGCCAGGCGGGGCTGAGCAAGAGAACGTTCATTGTCTCTAGGAACCATCCTTTTTTCATAAATCTAGCCGGCTTCGAGCTGCTGAACCGAATGTTCCAATAGCTATAAGATAGTGTTCTTGCGAGGTGAGTTCGCCATTCCCATAGCGAAGATGGAGTGGACCATTTCAACTACTCAGCTCGCAGCACTCGTCCCACTCATACTTGTGTCCGTGGATATAATTCGGCGGCTCATCCAGGATCACATCGAGAGGAAGGGATATCCTCTCCCCCCTGGTCCTACACCCCTACCATTCTTGGGAAGTGCCCTGTCTGTTAATACTCAGGAACCCTTTAGGACATATACAGAATGGCGGGCCAAGTATGGTGAGTACGGTGATGTAGAGCTGGAATGGACGACTCTCACAATTATTACTAGGTGATATAATGTACATCCGACTTTTAGGTATGGATGTCGTGGTCCTGAACTCCCCCTCGGTCGCAACGGAGCTGCTCGAGAAACGATCGCAGATATACTCCGATCGTCCTTTCATAGCGTCAGTTAATCCGTGAGTAAATCCTCTCTGATTACAACGCAATAAGATGCCCTGTGATAGTTCAGACGGTGACCCATGCTTTTCCAGGTATGGACATGATTCCAACTTTGCTTTTGCGCGATATGGTGAACATTGGAGGTTATGTCGGCGAATATTCCATCAGACATTCCGTGCCGACGCCGCTGTCAGCTATCATCCGTTGCAACTCCGCAAAGCACGCCAGCTGATCATGAATGTGATAGATGATCCCAGCGACTACACATATCACTACTCGACGTAAGGGCATTTAGTTCAACTGATGTCATATCTTCTCAGAGTCCTGCAGGTTTGCTTCCGCGGTGACAATGTGCTCCATATATGATTACGATCCAAGCCCCCGGGGTGATCAGATGGTGTCGATTATCAACAACTTCATTGAAGCTTCAATCCCGGCATTAATGCCCGAGAAGGCGGTTCTCCTCAAGGCTTTCCCTTTTTGTGAGTGTTTGGGTACACGTGAAGCACCGCTTCGTTTGACGTCGTTTTGGAAGTGCTGCACATACCTGATGGGCTTCCAGGGTCTTCGATCAAACATGAAGCGAGAGTAGCCCGTGAGTGGGGTGCCAAGATGGTCGAGGCACCATACCAGTACGTCCAGAGGCGCATGGTAAGTCCGGTCTGCCATGATTGTGAGCAAGCTGAGAACGAGTTGCCACTGCTCCAGGAATCCAAGGAAGATGTTAATCCCTCGATGGTATCGGATCACATCACTCGGCTGGAGAAGTTCGATGATTCGTACCGTTCACAATATGAAAAAGCTCTTAAACAAACCTCTTCGACTGCTTTCCTGGGTATGTTTCAGGAATGCGATCCGTCAATGGTAAAACTAACTATTCGGTCATAGCCTCTGTAGAAACGGTCTGTCGTGCGTCTTGAGAGATTCGAATTCATGCGACACTTACAGTCCCCACAGACAAGTTCAGTGTTAATGACGTTTACGCTTGCGATGGTTAAGAACCCTCGCATCTGGAAACGCGCACAAGCAGATATCGACGGTGTCGTGGGGACCGATCGATTACCGGAATTTGACGACCGATCGTCGATGCCATATGTCGATGCCATCTTGCGCGAAACATTGAGATGGCAGCCACCTGTTCCTCTCGGTGCGATCATGAACTTAATTTTCCAAACACCTTTACTGATTGTCCTGAAGGTGTTCCACACGCCACTACGAATAGTGATATGTACAACGGTTTCTACATTCCCAAAGGTCTTTTAAACGTATTCACGAGACCCGTTCGTAATGACATTTGTTTGACAGGGGCGACTGTCTTTGGAAACGTTTGGTATGCAGTTGAAGTCCTTTGGACTATCTGGGCAGAAATATTTATAATTTCCTCAGGGCAATGTCCCGCGATGAAACTCGATACCCCAATGCAGAGAAGTTCATCCCTGAGAGGTTCTTAAACACGGAAGGGATGTTAACTGATGACATACCTGACTTCGTTTATGGATTTGGGAGAAGAATATGTCCAGGTAAGTAACTATGTATCACACCTGACCACTATTCGTACTCATCGTCGTCAGGCCGACACATCGCCGATGCGTCCTTGTGGATTGCCATGGTGACGATGCTAGCGACATTCGATTTCAATCTTGCCAAAGATGCGGATGGAAGGGATATTGAGTTTGAAGCGGAATACATGAACGGGATCGCTCGGTGAGTTGCATTCACAGATCTCGATCTGGACCGTAACTCTGATCCTTTTCCTAGCCATCCATTGACCTTCCCTTGTCGCATCACCCCCCGGTCACATATGGACAAGGCATCTCTCGAGCGGTCCTACGCTAAATGAAGAACTTGATTCCAGAGAGTAAACGTTGATCGCAGAGGCAACTGATATCTTGCACAACGTTGTAGGGTTCTAATATTATCTATCACTCGCGAAACATACATCTACTATTCTTTGTCATTACAAGCAACGCAATTTCACCGAATATCAGTGATGATCCATTGTCCATAACTTGATCAGAACTTACCAACCCTCTCACAAGCCTTGCAGCTGTCGAGCATACTTAGCACCTCATTATTTGACTCGCATCAAGTCCATTTTCGGGAGCAAATTAATTGTACTCGCCGGACGACTCGCGCGACAAACTTCAATCTGCTGATGCTTTGCGAATTGCCAGTGTCTGAGTCTGAGAGTTGTAAGTAGATGCTTATGTAACTTTTTCTCTGACAGAACTCTGGTCGAGCCTAAGGCTTTATGTGAGCCCTTCACTCATGCCGCATCCAACGAACAGGAGCGATGATCGCCATTCTTATGGGCCGGATTGACTTGCCTTCTGGGGTTAGTCGCCAGTGCGACTGACCAAACGGAGGGTTTGTACTGGGGTTTGCACCTTCCAGCGCCGCACTTTCCAAGAAAGTCGAATTCAGGGCCATCGATATCACGATGGATTTGGTCACGGGACAACACGCTACGAGCATCCTTTAGCCAAGCTACTATTCATTAGTCGTGAGCGATGGTTGAATTAAGGTGTGTTCCACCAGCTTTGAGAGGCTTGCATGAAGTGCTTACTAACTTGCATAGCCAAGTGCAAGTCGCAGGCGGTGACACCCAAGTCCCTGACGAGGTTGAAATTGCGAGAGAAACTCTGGCGTCGCTCAATCCAGGCGATGACGGGTACCTTTCAAAGCTCGACATACTCGCACGCAAGCTCATGTCTCGTTTCACACTCACGAGCAACCCTGACGACCTCGATGAAGCCATTGCCCGGACGAGGCAAATTCTTGACTTGGCGCCACCTGGCCACTCTTTCCACCTCGGAGCTCTATCCAACATGGGACAGGTGCTCACTAAGCGGTTCAAGTTTCGGGGTGATGCCAGTGACCTGACGCAAGCCATCAGTTGCTTTGAGGCTGCTGTGGAATCGTGCACACCAGACCAGTCTTCTTACCTCCAGTTAGTGGCCAACCTTTCTAGCGGTCTTCTCAATCGTTACTGGAGATACGGAGATGTGATGGACCTTGATCGCATTGTCGAAAACAGCTCCTCTGCTCTATCGACCTGCTCTGCTGAAAGTCCCAACCGAGACTCATTGTTCAATAACTGGGCGACTGCGTTGAAGGAACGGTTCGAAAAACAGAGAAACAGGAACGATCTAGACACAGCGCTGATGCGCTACCAGTCCTGCCTTGATCTACGCCCTCCCGGTCACCCATTGAGACACAGCATTTTGGGGAATCTCGCAGATGCAATGCTTTTCAGATTCGAGGTGGACGGTCATCTGCAGGACCTGGAGAGTGCTGCCAATCATTACATGTCTGCATTGCAGCTGCGTTCTCCAGGACAAGAGGGCTTCCTGTTGTATCTCACAAGCCTCGGTATTGTATTCTTGCGCCTTTTCAATGCGCAAGGGGACTCCGAGAAGATGGAAATGGCGATCGGTTGTTATCAAACAGCGCTGGTGCACTCCACGGTACCTAATCTAGACCATTCACGCCTCCTCGATAACTATGGTGCAGCCCTTCAGTTCCGTTACACATTATTCGGAAAGGTCGACGACCTCGATCAAGCGATCCAATACCTGACCACATCTTCTGACATCACACCCCCGACATCTTCTGGCCGGCCCATCACCCTTTTCAATCTTGGCACCGCGCTCCTTGACCGATTCAATGCGACAAGCACCATTGCCGACCTAGATTCATCCATTGAGAAGCTTGCCTCTGCGCTTCAGTTGTGCGGGCCAGGTTATCACCAGCGCCCCGCCATGCTCTCGATGTACGGTCTTGCTCTTGCTGCGCGGTTCAAAGTAAAGGGCGACATGCAAGATCTCGATCTCGCCGCCTCAACGTGCAAAGACGCGTTGGCCCTTTCGTCTCCAAAGGAGCTAAATTATTCTTCAACCGTCGCAAATCTGTCTGTGACTATGTATGACTGCTTCTTTTACAAGTCCGGGAACACGGAAGAAATTCAGACCATCATCGATCACTGTGATCGTGCCTTGGTTTCCACGCCACCAGCAGAGCCAGCCTTCATCACCTTGAAGATCGTTCGTGCCAAGGCGTTCCTCCAAAAGTCTCTGCATGGACGAGAGGAGACAGATATCAGCACCTCCATAGATGCGTTCCGTGAAATCATCGCTACGCTTCCCGAAGGCCATGCAGAGTACGCGCCTGCCTGCCTGCACCTCGGCCTCGCCCTCGAAACGCGCTTCCAGTTGCGTGCAGATGATACAAAGGATTTAGACGAATCCATCTCGTTTTGTCGCGTCGCCCATCGTAGCTGTAAACGTGGTAACACGAATTACGTCCACGTTTGCAAGCAACTTGGGAATGCGTTGCGCGAGCGCTTCGAGTATCAGTATGATTTCGATGATGCGTTGGACGAAGCGATCGTACTCTTGACTGAAGTGGAGGATATTTTGTCCGCCATGCCCGGACACGCTGATTACAAAGCATCGCTGGTCAACTTAGGCATTGCACTCTTCATACGATTCCAAGCGCAAAAGAGCAGGGGGGATTCGGATGCAGCGATCGAACACTTATCTCGTGCGCTGACACTTCCTGCTTCCTCTGATGGATATCTCGTTCTGTTTACCCTCGCCACATTGTTGTCTGCCCGTTACGACGGACACAAGGATCTGGATGACCTGGAACGGAGCGTCGAGTTATTTGGCAGTGCCGCGGAACAAATGCCATCCAAGCACGTCGTTCGGGGAAACTTGTGCCGAAACTATGGGCATGCCTTGTTCAAGCTTAGAAACCATCGCGACCCTCTCCACTACGTCGATGCCGCCTTGGTCTTCTACAAGGAAGCTCTCGAACATCTTCCAGTTTCGCACTATGATCAGCCACTGACATACATACGCCTCGCGGAAGCGCTATACACACGAGCTCGTCTCCTTCACGATATGGATAGCTTGTTCGACGGGATCAAGCTTCTCCAAGATGTCATGCAGACGCTTCCAAAGGACAGCCCGACGTTCCACTCCGTTCACTACGCGGCTGCGACGTTGTCCATGTACATGTATACGCTTTCAGGATACGAAGCCCCCTCATATATGGAGGACGGGTTCCGGTACTACGAACAAGCAGCGGGCTACACCTACTATCACAGTTTCAAGAGCGTTGTCGCCGCGCTCGAGTGGGCAGAATACGCCGAGAAGCACAATCATTTGTCCGCATTGCTCGCCTATCAAACTTGCCTTGGCTCTCTCAATCAACATTTGCTCTCCACTGCATCTATCAAAAGCCGACGCGCTGCCCTCTTGGATGAATCTTGGGTGAAAGAAACTGGCACGTTGGCGACGGATGCCACGGCCTGTGCGATCGCGCGGGGCGAGTTGGGGCTGGCAGTCGAGCTCTCGGAGCAAGGGCGCGGGTTACTGTGGTCCCAGATGGCGCAGAGCCGTACGCCCCTGGACGCCCTGCGGTCCACCAGCGACGCGGGACGGGCATTGGCGTCCGACTTTGAACGTGTGAGTGCACAGCTAGCACAGCGCGCCGTTGCGCAATCCGAGGCCGCCGTGACGGCCTCGCGGTTGACGACAGAAGAAGCGGCGCGACGATACCGACAGCTGTCGAAAGAATTAGACGACATTGTCGCACGCATCCGTCAGCAAGACGGATTCCAGTCCTTTTTGGACCGCCCGTCGCTTCAGAGTCTGCAGCGCGCTGCGCTCGGTGGACCTGTCATCCTTGTCAACGTCAGCCGTCAGCGGTGCGATGCCCTCATTGTGCTACATGACGCCCCGCCGCGGCTGGTCCCCCTCCACACGACGCTCGAGGATCTGACGACGCTCTCGGCAGAGTTGTATCATATGTTGAAGATGACATCGCGCGTCGGCGAGGAAAAGATGCGCGAGCGACAGCTCGTGGCGATCCTGCGCACCCTCTGGGACGCCGTCGTCCGCCCGATCGCTGACGAACTGACCGGGTTTTTACCGCGCGGCGCACGGATCTGGTGGTGTCCCACCTCGAAACTGACGTCGCTCCCGCTGCACGCCGCAGGTCCGTACCGTAAAGGCGCACTGAACCTGGCAAACATGTACATTTCATCGTACACGCCGACGCTGGCGGCGCTTATCCGTGCGCGTCATCGACCCTCCCCATCCGAGTCTACACCCACACCACCACCCGCGTTCGCGGCCATCGGTCAAGCCAAACCGGCTTCCTCTACCTCTCCCGAACTGCAAACCGTTGACGCCGAGCTCGCTCTCGTCCAGTCTCTCCTTCCACCTTTGATGCCCTTTTCCGCGCTCTCGGGCGAAGTGAGCACGGCCGATGCAGCGCTCACCGCGCTGAGAACGCACGCATGGACTCATCTGGCGTGTCACGGACATCCCAACGTCGAACAGCCATTTGATTCCTCATTTGCATTGAGCGATCGAGCGGTGACGGTGCTCGACGTCGTCGGGGGCCGGCACGTCCAAGGTGTCGTCGGTGTCGATGTCGATGCCAGTGAGCCAGTGAGCGACACCAACGCCAACGCCAACGTCCACATACCCGAATTCGCCTTTCTCTCGGCATGTCATACGGCCGTTGGGGATCAACATGCGCCGGACGAGATTATACACCTCGCAGCTGCGATGCAGTTTGCGGGGTTTAGGAGTGTGATTGGGACGATGTGGGCTGTGGACGACGGGATGGCGAAAGAGATGGTCAGGGCGTTTTATACGCACATGTTTTCTCGTTCCGCTGGGAGTGGGAGCGGGAGTGGAGAGTTGGAAGTGCACTGGCAGTGGGATTGTACACAGGCTGCGCGGGCGTTGAACAAGGCGTCCAAGTCGGTCGACAAGAACGTTGTCACGATCGATCAACGGATCGTGTTCATCCATATTGGCGCGTAAAAAGCGCTTGATTTGTAAAAGAGCGTTGTTGTAATATAAAGTTCGAAGAGAGATGCTAGGCTACATACATGCCTCGCATAACTTTGAATCCACTGGCAGGTCCCCTCCGAGTCCCCCCCCTGGTTCCTTGAAAGTTGCCCGGCGGCGCCGGAATCCCGCCCCTGGCTTCACCCGACCCTGCTTCACCCGTCGTTGCGGGCCCCTGAGGGCGTAACTTCGGGTAAACAAGGTATGTTACCGTATGTATTATGTATGTCACCGGCGATTCTTCCGGCCGACACTGAGTACTGAGTACTGATCACCGAGTAAGCAACTTGATCATGTAAGCCTGCGGAATGAAGGCTGGGTACAACTACCGTACCTTGATATACTTGTACAGTAATACAATGTTACATACATAGTTCAGGGGACAATAACCCGACGCGCGAACGTTTGTTTGAACAGGGTAGCATAGCATAGCATAGCATAGCATACTTACTAGTAGGGGGGGAATGCATCACTGGCAGCCTCAGGGTTTCGGTTCAACCTTGCACCGGCTGTTTGTTCCGATTTGGCCTGCGCAGTGCGCAGAGAGCCCGGGCCCCCGGCGGGGGCAGCGATCGCCGAGTTGTCACAGCATTGACACAGGTCTACAATGTCACTGTGTGCATTTATGACCAGTGTTCTTTGACTCAATCGATTACTCTTACCAACTTGAATGATTCATCATTGAGCCTCATGATCCGGGCCACGGCGTTGACAAACCAAGCTGGGACGTTTGAAGCTGACAACTTGGTAAGTGTGCATACCAGTGTTCTTTGAAAATCTCTTACCGTAATCATGAGCATGATCCGCTGCGGTCCCCCCCCCCATGCCCTGGTCATCCAATGTTCACTTGGACAACGTTCCATGGAGTCATGCATGTCCTACAAAATCACGCATGCATCACTAATCGTCAAGGTTTCTCCCTCTTTTTCCTTTAAAAAATTCCTATCGCTACATACGCGTATCATTGTCATAAAAATAGAGGGGGGCGGCTGATGCAGTCATTCCTTTTCAAGGAAAAATAGAGAGAGTAGTAACATGTAAAAAAAGACTAGAATTTCCAAAAACACAGTGCGATGATCGAGGTATGTATATCCGCAAATTGATATAAGAGCTCACCAGGAGGGGAGGAAAACAACAAAGCATGCGTATCGGTGGGTGGGGGGGCAGAGCACAGGCGATAGACAAACAAGGGTGTAGGGGCTACAGATCGGCGAGCAAGGAGGATATAATAGCTCTATAAATACCCACAACCCACCCGAAAAGTGGAAAACTCAACCCAACGCAAATCGCAATGTGCTTGAGCTATTGTTTCCTTCCTCGACCGACTGTTCTACGGACGGGGTCCGTGCGGGGGAATGAGAGAGTTCGAGCCCGCTGGTAGAAACGGATCCTAATCCGAGCTCATACCAAGTCGGCCCAGACGGATGCGGGGCATTGGGCACGCTCGTACCCACGCCGACGCCGACGCCGTCCCCTTCGAGCACCGAGAACAAGAATGATGTCCATTCACCCTTTGAATGCGAGGATTGTGATGGTGGATATATGGGGACGTCGACGGACATGGGAACGATGCCGACGTCGTCGCTGGGGTGGCGTTGTGGGACGGGAGAGAGAAAGAGCGGTGGACCCATGCAGTTGGTCGCAAAGCGTCCAGAGCCGCTCCATTCGATCAGTCGCCGTCGATCTGGTGGTGTGCCGCGACCCATGAAAGCACGGGGTGGTTCGGATAGCAGAGGGACATGCAATGATGAGAGGGGTGGGAGACTGGGTGGGGTGAGTGGTGGGGGGGGCAGGTATACATGAGGAGGTGTCAAGGGACGTAGTGCCGTGTCTGGCGTCGAGGGTGACGGTATCGGTGCCTCGGAGCTGGGGGCTGGTCTCGAGGCGTCCACTTGCATCGCGGTGTTGTCGTTTGGGGTGTCTGCAATGACCAATCCCTGCACCGCTTCCAGGGTGGTCTCGCCTTCGCGCTCGGGGTCACCGTCTGCAGGATCGTCCTCGTCCTCGTAGTCGTCCTCGTCATCGTCTTCCATGTCTACATCTGCATCTACCCAATCGGCATCGTCGATAGACCAAGGTGCCTCGGGGTCCTCAGGGTCGTTATCGAGGGGGAACGGCTTGCGTGTTGCAGCAGTCGAGCCCCATGAGGTGGATGAGTAGGTATAACTGGCGGGGGTGTAGAGACGGAATTTTGTCTGTGCGGTTGTGGGTGAGGAGCGAGCTTCTGATTGGACGAGTGCCTTGATATAATCGGAACCATAGCGGCGCAATCTGCAGGAGAGGTTAGCACGTGGGGACGGAGATGCAGGGAGGGTGTACGGACAGACAATCTACGCGCTCCTGGCAAGCGAGTTTCCATATGTTGATCTCTCGGTCGCGGACAAAGACAGGTGGGGGTACATAAAGTTGTGGTTGTGGAAATGGATGAAATTGGTCTTGAAGCTCGAACTGTGGTGGTGGTGGTGGTGGTGGTGGTTGAGGTATTTGGACGGACAGGTCGGGGTGGAAGAGGCCATCGAAGGGGACGAGGGTGGGGTCTAGGGGGGGAGGGGGGGTGAAATGGTCTGGGGGCAGAGGGTCATGGGGTGGGTCGGTCGGTCGGTCATGGCCGGGGGACGATTCTGGAGAGGGAGAGGGAGAGAGGGGCGTCAGCGGGGTGAGTGGTTCGGGCGACGTGAGGGGCGACGGGGTGTGTGGGCGAGGGGGGTCCTTGAGTACGGGACACTGCGACGGGCGCTTAGCGACGGAAGACGTGCAGGGACAAAGACATACTTGAGGATGCACCAGAGGCAGGTTTTCCTTCCGGCGTCGCTTTGGGCGGGGACGGAGGGGAGCGAGGTCGAGGGTGAGGCGTCGTCGCTTGAGGGCGCGGAGTGCGCGTGGAGTGAGCTCGTTTTCTGGGTCGTCTGCGCCGGGGTCGTCGTTGCTGTCGACGAGATCGACTCTGGAGCGACGCAGGGTGAGTCTGGAGGAGCGTCGGAGTGGACAGGCGAGCGAAGATACAGCCGCTGCAGCCATAATAATAATCGAAAAAAGACGGCGGTTTGGAGTTGCCTCCCGCTGATCTGATCTTTGCAAAAATAATTATAAAATTATCAATCAACAGAACGCGCGTCATATGCACGGACCACTCACGTGACCCGCGCATGACATCAGGGTCAATATCCCCATTTGGTAGTATCTCCCCTGCGAGACACATAAAACCCGTCGCATCCACCTCCTCGCTCCCCTGACTTGCCATGCGTTTCCTCCTCTCCCTCGTCCTCGCCGCTGCCCTCGTCCTCGCCCTTCCCCAGGTGCGCACCACCCCCGCCTGACCGTTTCTCGTTCTGATGCTCCCCTGCAGCCCGTCGAGATGGCAAGGAGTCCCGAGGTGCGTCCCCCGCTCCCCCCGCTCGCCATTAATGCATATCCACCACGCTACAGCTTTCCAAATACGGCACGAGTCAGCCCGGCGGTGGTCCCACGAGTTGACCATTGGTTTGCGTTCTGCGATCCACTCCAACGCCGCTAACCACCCCGTCGACCAGGTATCATAATCGATGAAGTGTTGGCTGGGATCTTTTCTATCATACATGTCTGGGATGTTTTTTTTTCTCCAACGTGTTCCTGTGTGCCTCTGGCGTTCATGTGCCTGTCCGATGCGGCGATGATCGGTGCTGTGCTAATAGTGGGAATTCTTGCAATTACATAACCTCATATCTCTTGAACTCTGTCCTCGTCCATGTCCGAACAAGCTTGCCACGTCTGGTATCTCAAACAGATTCTCTTTCCGCCAAGAACACCCGTCAAGATCATCACCCAGAACTTCAACGGGTCAGTCTCACGTTGCACTCGACGACGTGGCACTCACCTTGTCCAGTCCATGTTCGTTTATCGCCATATGTCTGCCTCTTTCTCTCCTCCTGCTGCGTGTCATCCTCTCACAATGTCCGCTCAGGCAACATCCTCATCCTACGCGGTCAGATCGAGATCCTCCCACATGACCGCTCGTCCGTCTCTTACGAGTTCCTCTCCCAACTCCTCGGCGAGTACCTCTTGACAAACTGTCCAAACATGGACATCTCCGCGGCCCTCTCCATCATGCCCAGCACCACCAGTCAGTCCTCTCTCTCGTCCCGTGCTTATTCATCATCCGTCCCCAACAGAGGGCCTCGACCTCAACCCCCAGTTCACCAGCGTCCTCGCCTTCTCACCCGCCTCCGACGCAGGCGAACTCGACCTCTTTGCACAAGCCGGCATACAGCTCGTCCACGGATGGCTCGTCGATCCAGAAAGCCCAGAAGCAAAGGTCATGTCCCTCATTCGCGATTACGATACCGCCGTCACCTTGATCGCCGACGCCGATTATATCACAAAGGGCAGCTTGTTGGGTCGCGAAGACGACGCGGAGCGTGCTGCCTCAAGTTCCGGTGCGCGGTCCGACTACTCGGACGAGGAACGACGCAAGATCGAGCAGGGTGCGTCACACAGCCCCCGCCCTTGCTTTACTCCCTCACCCCTCCACTCGTAGCTATCGTCGCTCAGCAGTTTTTGGACGCGACAAAGTCTCAGCTGACGTATCACGGTCTGTTCCAGCTTGCATCGACCCTCCAACCCGGCTCGCTCGTCGCCCTCTTTCGCAACGCCCACCTCTCCGTCGTCTACAAATCCCCCGGTACAGTCACCCCACATCCCAGTCCCGACACCACCCACCCAACACCGACAGACCACACACACGACCCCGCCCTCTACGCACTCGTCACCGACGACGTCTTTCTGCACGAACCGACCATCGTCTGGGAACGTCTCGAAGACGTCGACGGTGGCTGGTCCACATTTGTCGATTCAGATTTCCACCCCGCCGTACCCGTCGGTGGGGACGTGGCCGGTCAGACAGCCGAGGATGCGTTGGCCCAGTTTGAGATGGAGGCGGGGTTGTGTGGCATTGTCCATCCTGCCGAGTGCGTCGTTGCCTCGTTTCGTTTCGTTTGACTGACTGTTTTTAGTCAGGCGCTTGCGAGACAGTTGCAAGCCGAGGAAGACGAACAGGCACGACAGATGTATCAACGACGTCAACAAGCCCTCGAGCGACGACGTGCCGAGGCGACGGCGACGGCCAAGGGGGAGGGAGAGGGAGAGGAGGAACGGCGCCGGCGGTACAAGTGGGGGGACAAGGGGGCCAAGGGTAAGAAGACCAAGAATTGTGTCGTCATGTAACACCGAATGGTTGGTTCATACCCCCCTCCGGATTCTTTTTCTTGGTTTTAATTTTAATATTTAATATTCAATGTTTGAGATCTAGAAGAAGGCTGTCGTGAATCATGATCGCCGTTGAGCGGAACCGAAAACGCCACGATGGGATGATCGATAAGTTTGATGAAACGACGGAGAATTCCCAAAGAGTGTCTCACGAGGAATTCGAATCTCGGCGTCAGCGTCCTTACTCTACTATGATCCCCGTTTGAAGCCGCCCGAGTCGCGCGTGAAACCCAAACTGCTGAAACAACGCGACACGTTTCGACTACTATGGATGTTACATGTAGCCATAATAACACGAATTGGACGGAACGTCACATCAGGCACCATGGTATCGCGCAGATACATACATGTAGCCGCATCATCATGATATGTATGTACATAGGTCCCGCGTCACGATGGAACAACACGCCCGCGCGATTTTAGCCAGGATAGGGCGTCGTCATGTACGCCCCAGATCGAAGAACCACATGACGTATACATTGATGTATGGGCGCGGAATGAGGTTGTCGTGATTCGCGGCCACGGACGAGATTTGAAATGGAAATGACGACATAGTATATATGGATCACGATCTTGAACTCGGTATTCAAGTCGACGGTCGCGGGACGTCGACACGTGGATCGATCATCGATCGACGTTCCCAAGTTGTTGCAAACCCGGTGGGGGTGGGGAAGGGGAGGGGAACCAAAAAAAAAAAAAAAAAATGGCGTGAGCGCCGTGATACCACTAGAGGAACCTCAGGCTGACACGTCAAAGTAGTACTAGTATGCCGCCATCGTCGAACGATGACAACGCAATCCTGCCGTTTTCGATTCGGATGTATAGCCGTCTCTCGGAGGAATCGAGGAATCGAGCCGCCATCATCGTTGATTGATTGATGCAATGAACAAGGGTAATATGGGCGCTGGGAATCATTAAAATGTCTATCATGATACATAATTATTACTAGCCGTGTATAGAAAATTGGACGGACGCCGTCTCTCGAGGAATCGAGCCGCATCATACCATTCATTGATTGGCAGTGATAAGGATGATGATATGGATATGGATATGGGCGCTGGGATATGTAATAACGCTCACATAGTGGCCCCTGGTTTCATGAATCGCGGACGAGAGCGAAACGATGGAATGACGACATGACGATTGGAAGTAGCGTATACGTATTGCATTCAGGGTGTTTTTTGTTACACCGAGCTCCTGAAACGCGAGGTACTATTCTATTCCCTCTTATCGTTTTGACTCGCCGGATATACATATATATACTCTAGGAATGGACGGGCCAGGTACCCATTGGCAATGGTAGGTCGCGCGGACAAGAGAGAGACGAGACGATGGGAACGATGCAAACGACAATACGCGCTTCCCGGGCCTCGGGCCCCTTCTGAATGTCGAACGCGCGCGCGCGCCGCGCGATGTCGACGACGCCGTCTCAAGGGTCAACCCATCGGAGAATCCTAATACGTTGATGAATGATTATGGGCGCGGGATGTAACGCCCTTTGGTGTTCGTGATCGCATGACGACATGGATGGACCGGTGACGAGTATATAGATCACGATCAACTTTGGTATTCGTCAACGGTCGCGGGACGACGACACGTGGATCGACATTCGACGTTCCAAGTTGTTGCAAAAAAAAAGTGAGCCCAGCGGGGGGGTAGATGTGGAGGCGACAAGGGCGGAGATGCAGGGAGGGGGCTGTCGTTTACCCGGGGCCCGTTTGGTCATGGTGCAAAGAGCTTCACGGGGACGCATCCAGGGAAATTCACTGGGTGATCCAGGTTCGGCCGGTTGGCCAGCATGGGTAGTAGGTGACTGGAGCCCATGGTAGCGCAGAGATCGCAACCTTTCCCCTCTGCTGCGAGGCTCGGGATCAGTGGCCAAGAGGAATCAGCTCCTGAACAGGGTTCGGACAAGCGTCGACGAGGTGGAGGGGGAACAGGCAGTGGAAGAAATCACTGGGATTGAACCGAGGCCTGACACGTCAATGTGGGCATCGAACGCAGACGACAAAGATGGCATGCCGTTTTCGACTCGGACGTATTGTATAGCCATGTATAGAATGGACGACGCCGTCTTCCACGGAATCGAGCATCATACCATTCATTGATGAATGATAGAATGATATGGGCGGTGGGATAATAACGCTCAAATATTGACCCTGGCTTCGTGAATCATTGATCGCGGACGAGAACGAATGATGGAATGACGACACAGTGCACGCCCTGGACCTTCTTTTCCCCTCCAAATGTGCTGCAGACATTTGCACGAGACGCCGCTGCCTCCGCGATTGAGCATCATCGCCCGCAAACGGCTGTCGAGCGGCTCGAACAAGGACGCTGCGTGACCTGCGACCCCTCTATAGGCTGGACGAGTTGCGGTACCCGGCGCTCGGGGAGCGATTGTTGCGCGTCTCCAAGGAGTCAGTGGAGGTGGTCAGTGTGCGCACGATCCGCTCCGACATCTATGTAGGGTGGAGCGATTCTGCATACGCGGCGTCATCCGAACGACAGGCGCGACGGCGCCGGCAGCGTGCACTCGTAAAGGAACGTGATGATATTCTTGCAAAGGTCCTGGCTTCACTATGTTACCCAACCTGCAGTCGCAGCGCACTCTGGACCTGTCGTCCTCCTCCTTTATGGAGATGATGCGTCGATCGCGACAGCAAAAATCGGACGGTCCCCTCCATGTTCCTCTCCTTGATATCACCTTTTCAGAGGTGGTGGCACTGCAGAGTATGCGCAAGAACCTGCTGGCCGGCGCTTGAGCCTGACCGGGCTGCCGAGGCTCGCGTCAAAACAGCTCGACGCCAAAGCAGAAAGGTCGTCCGCCCTGCCTTGGAGAGGCTTGGACACCTGCCAAGTTAGTAGCTTTCTGACACCCAGATGATCCGGTTGACCCCATGTATGCGCAGACACCTGGAGAGTTGCGTAGACCGTTGCGTTCTTCCCCATCCATGCCGCCGCACAAATAGCCCACTTCCAGAGCGCCGTCGACGCCACACACATCACCCTCCTCAATAGCACAAATGGCGCGCGCCCAACTGGGCTACTTTGCCTGTCACGGGCATCCAAGACCGCCTCCGGGCGGAAGAAAGGGTTACCGGCGGATGCGAGAAGGAGAGGGGGAGGGGTCGCGAGGGGAGTTGTACGTGCCAGCTGTTGCGCGTCTTCGTGCGCGGGTTTATCATTATGTCGTGGGTCCGTCCCCGTTGGGATGTGATGTATAAAAAAAACGGCATGTACACCTCTGTAGGATAGTACTCGTGCCTACATTGTGCTTATCGCGGATGTGCCAAGTGCACCTCCCTCAACAACCTCGAACCATATTGACAATGAACAGAAAAAGTGGGTCCTCTCGAGTTTGGTCCTCGCCAGCTCTTGGAGCAAAAAAATAAGGTCAGTAAAATGATCGACCTTATCTTCCTTGGACTCATCGGGGAGAGACAAGGTCGAACGGAGAAAGAGAAACGTATTCATCACTGGATCATCAATCACCCTCATCGGATGCGACCACTGTCTCATGGGTGACATAAATGTATACGAACTTGTGTCACCAATGAGACCGCGCTCGCTGTTGGATGTCGACGGCCCATCTGGGAAACGTTGGAAAGAGAGCGTGGTAAAATGTTTATAGAAAAGCCACTCAAGTCCGATCGGGTTCGAAAAAAGTATATGGCCAGCATGGGGGTCGAACCCAGGACCTTCGCGTTATTAGCACGACGCTCTAACCAACTGAGCTAGCCGGCCGTGATATCCGTACCCCGTTGAAGATATATGAACTCACCCTGGGGGCATCCCCCTCGTTGGCGGTTGACCGTGTTCAGATAGGAATTGCCCAGGAGTCACAATGTATGGTACAGGCGCCGCAGGAAATCAAGGCTCCTGGGAGCGGTCACGAGTGTGAGTGAGTCCAGGACGTGCCATCTGCGGCTGAAAAGCGATTGGAGCACGTAAACAGTTGGTCCGAGTTCGTCGTAGTACCGGCCCGCATCATACATGCCACTGCACGCACACCTGCTCAAGCATGCAGGCACGCACACCCTAGAGAGAAAAAAAGGTATATATGAGCACATATAACGCCATCGTCGAATAATCTGAATCAGTCAGCTTGTCGTAATCAGATAAGCTGTGAAAAATTCAAAAGCCCTTTGGTCGCTCGTTTAATCTCCGCTTCTGTTACTCTGCGCCAAAACCCTACACTAAAACTCTACGTCCTTCAGCTGCCAATTATCATTATATATTTCAAGGTCTCCCCTCTTCCTGGTTACCACGCACGCCATGTCCAGCACCAATTTTCATACCGTGACCTCTCCCGATCATTTCAAGGAAATATTGTCCAAAGATCTGAACCGGGTCTCTCTGATCAATTTCTGGGCTCCATGGGCCGAACCATGCAAGCAGATGAACGTCGTCGTTGCCGAGCTCCGCAACAAATATCCTGAACTATTGGTCTTGCAAGTAAAGCACTCTGGATCGCTTCCGATTTTCTGCCGACTGACATCGCCATTGACATTTCTCTCGGGTGTCCGGTTTGATGCAACGCGGAATAGGTCGAGGCGGAAGAACAGGAGGATATCTCAGAATCGTTTGGGGTCCAGTCCGTTCCATCGATTATCCTTCTCCGGGTAAGCTTTTCAGCCTCGCTTGCCCACCCAGCGCAACGTCATCGTTTGTTGCTCATCCGCGTTTCACACTCTCAAGGGCCACGAACTACTCGGTCAGGTCAATGGTGCGGATGCACAGGGCGTGACCACGTTGGTCGATAAACATTTCGCAAAGAGGGCACTCTCTGGAGGACAACCCATCGATCTTTCTGAAAAGAACGAGGAAACAGAGGAAGAGCTCGTGGCGCGCATGCGTGGTATCATGCAACAAAGCCCGGTCATCCTGTTCATGAAAGGCTCGCCCGACAAACCTCGTTGTGGCTTCTCGAGAAAGGCAGTCAATCTGTTGCGAGAACAAAGAGTGGCATTTACGCACTTTGACATACTCGAAGATGAGGCAGTTAGACAAGGTGATGCGACGTGCTCTTCTTTTGACATTTTCGTCCACTCATCTCATGATGACAGGGTTGAAGAAATTGAATGACTGGCCAACTTTCCCGCAGTTCATTGCGAACGGTGAGTTTGCTGGGGGATTGGACGTGGTTACGGAGATGGTGTCCGGTGGAGAATTCGCAGATGTATTTCCCACAGCTTAAGGGGGCGGTGACGCTGTGAAAATGTACGTGTATGAATCGATCAAATGTGAGGCGATAGCCAAAGTGAGCGGTCTTATGCCATTGAGTGGCGTTTAGAATTGGAATCGACAATCACTTTACTATGTTTTATGACATGCCCAGCACACGTTGTCGGATATGGCGACGGCAGACAGTGACGACAAAAAACTCCCGTCTGTCCCCTTCGATCACTATATCTTACGAGATACTCCACAAAATCATGCATGCAAACAGCCAGCCGTGTCAGATCTTTACACGGGAACATGGGCGATGGAGTTCATAACTTCGGAATAGGTCTTACCGTGATGCGATTTGTGGAGCCGGCCATCAGTGCCGCATTGACTGACACGGTGGCGGAACATGGAGCTACAAGGATAAGGTACGTCATCTTCGACCCGGGTATTGATTGTTATCGGATGCCACTCTGCAGGGCCTGACTCTCTGCGGTTGGTTTGCTGTGGCGATATGGGGGTTATGCGTATGACGTCATGCGATATCGGCCGCATCTCTTCTTCTTCTTCTTCTTCTTCTCGTGGGTGGGTGATTTATATATATTCGCGAGGCTGGCTGTTTAGATTTTCCATTCGTTTTCTTTTTCTTGTCATGTCTCCCATTCAATACCCACCATGCCTCACTTGTCGTGTGCTCCTCCTCATAGACGTCCAAATGTATCTGCTTAGAGACCCCGAGGACGGGGGCGTGCCTGCAGCGCACACCGTTCACTATAACATTCACAGCATCCTCTCCAAGGCGCGCTCCGAAAACCATCCACCTCGAATCATACACGTTCGCAATAATGGGGAACCCAGCGAACCAGGCGAACCAAACACCCCGGGCTGGGAGCTCTGCTTCCCACCTCTCCCACACGAACCCATCGTCGACAAAAAGAAAAACAACGCATTTACTGGTACCAAGCTCGGGGATTTAATCCCGGAAGACGCCGAGGTCATCGTCGTCGGCATGCAAAGCGATTATTGCGTTCGTGCGACGTGCAACGCTGCGCTTAATAGAGGGAACGAAGTGATCTTGATAAGAGGCGCTCATGCTACCTTCGATCGCAATGAGATTTGGAATGCCGGTGGCGTTATCAAAGCCCATGTCATTGAGGCTGAAATCGAAGATGAGCTTGAGGAGGCTGGGGTGATCGTCTTGGACATGAAGGTCCTTCCTGATCTCTTCACCGACCGATAGCTGTCAGCCGTGTGAGCTGTACCAGCGCTCGGGTGCACATCGCATGGGATTTCTGTACCACATGTATTTATGGTAAGCACGCTGGCACGATTCGGCGCTCGAGCGTATCAAGTCAAGCTGATGGTGCGATCATATAGGATTCGAGTTGGGGTTATCGTCGTAGACAATCGCTGGTGGATCTCGTATGGACTAGGCTATTAGTTGCATATCGTCTCATCCCACTATTATAACCATACGTCTGGTCACTCAATGTCTTCTTCTTCTGGGTCATCTACTGTAATATGAATTTGATATTGCTTGGTGGTTTGTTTGTTTCCAAGGCTTTTGGTAAACAACGTCCGGGCACGTGACTTGATATTCTCCGAATAACTGACCTACATACTTCTTTGATGACTACGAACCAAAAAGACGTTGTCGATCCTTACAAGCCGATTACTGATGGCAAGGTCCGTATTAACTTCGATGCCTAGCAAAGAAGCTCAATATCTGGTAGAATCAGCGCCTCAAGCTAACCACGGACGCGCCTTTCACGCCAACGTATATCCAGCAGGCGCTTACGCTATCATCCGATCCCGCTGAAGTATACGAGAGTCGCGTCAAAGACCGCCATGTCCTCCTCGAAAATCCTGCAAGGGAGAGCAGGACCAAGAAAGAAAGAGCCGCCAAGCAAGCTCGCAAACAGGCCGAAAAAGACCAGAAGAAGCTCAGACCGCTGGGGCGAAACGCAGCGCAATCCAAAGGACTTTGGAAGTTGGAAAAACATGCGACTAGGTATGTGTGTGTGTGTGTGTAACCCTATCTGTCCTGTTTTCGCGTATGCGGCTCTTGCTTTTTGGACAGGTTTGCGTTGTTCGTACCACTGCATCAACTTTGGATGGGGTACATGTCGGAGTTGTTAGGGCTTGGTGTTCCTGATGCGTCGTCGTCGTCGCATAAAGACAAGATGCCGAGTGCTTCGTCTATGCACGCGAAACTGGTCAAGGCCGATCTCAACGGGGCGCTACTCACAGGTAGAGCGATAAAGCGCACCCGCCTCATGTCGACTCGCCACTGACCACCTTGACCCCCCTAGTCTGCCAAAGTCGGAACCCATGTCTCGTCGGACTCTCTGGGATCGTCCTCCACGAGACGGAGAACGCGTTCAAGCTCATCACACAAAAGAACCAGCTCAAACGTACGGTCCCCCCCCCCTACTCACACATCCTCTTTTCCTTCTCACATCGTTGGGTTCTTCACAGTCGTCCCGAAACAAAACGCCATCTTTACACTCGCCGTACCGCTCTACTCGACCCTCACCGAGCGCGATCCCACACAGACGCAACAAGAACAAGAACAACAGTCGAAACCGCTGTGGACGGTGCTCGATAAACCATACATCGAGTTCGATCTGTACGGAAACCAGTTTTGTTTCCGTTCTGCGGATCGGTCGAATAAGAAATTTAAAGCCAAGGAGACGATCGAGTTGTGAGGTTTTCGTGCGTCGCCCGCTTCAGGCGTCATTGTCCACACATCGTGACACATGTATCCAAGATGGAAAGGGGTTTTGTCGTTAGACTTGTTCATCAAGCATCCACGTATCCAGAGCCCCCCCCCCCCTCT
>JBBPQT010000222.1:0-22336 GCA_038092715.1 Boletus smithii | reverse complement strand
ATCGAATATTGATACACTTTTCACTGATAAGTAATGATAGCCACAAAACGAAGAAGAAAAAAGGGGGGGAGCTGGCGCCACACGACCAACTTTTCATACGTCTGCGTTTCTCAACGTAGGGTGAATGTACGCGAGTCCCAGGAGGCCAAAGACTTCTCTCTCGGTTTTCGGGAGAAACAGCTTCGAATCGTGTCGTCTGGTTCTGGTAGGGTTGAATAAGTGACAGTTGTGGTAAAAAGAGAACACCATCAGCCTCACATTCCGGACGAATCAAATTTTAATCCCCTGAAGCACTGCATGTCAGCGGCCATCGTTTATCGTTTTTTTTTTCCTCAGTACAGATGAACCTTACTTTTTTTGTTTGGCCCAGAGACGGAGATCGCGTTCGAACATCGTGGATCCTGTCCTGGAAAAGGACAAAAATTAAAGTTCAGTAAATCGAGACGACATGCATGTGAACCAACCAGCCGACCACCGCTGTCCAGAATATGCCAGGGGTAGCAAAAATCAAGTCCACCCGTCTGTACGTCTGTTTGCGAGCCGAGCCATAGGGGAGCACAAACACCGTTAGTGCTTTCTCAAGGGAGTCCCAATGGTGCGTGCGAAAAACATTATGAGGGTGATACCCGCTCATGTCTTACCGTCCTGGATTGTGAAGCGACGCTTGTAAAATAAATCTTTGGAGGCTTACTCAGTACATATTTGACGAACCCTGTAAATGGGGGATATGCGGAACATTATCAACGGAGTAAAGGGATCTTACCACGTTCATGAAGCCTCTGCACTAGTTTCTTGCAAAGGCCTCGTACCTTGTCGGCGCCGTGATCCCAGTCCGTATGGGACATAACGATGTCCACGTCGTTGCTTTCCTGTTTCCCCCGGCGATAACTAAAGTGGTCCGACGGGAATGAAGTTCAGGGGCCCATATGACGTTGGACAATAACTAGGGAACTGACCCGCCTACGATGATACTCTTGCAACCTGGTACAATCAACTCCGATTCCCGTATAATTACCTGATTGATTTCCTCAACTTCCTGGCGCGGAATCCTAGGCGGTTGAGTGTTGCCGTAGCGTGTATAACCTGAATGTATTTTGTTCACTCACTTTTGGCTAAAGTCGTGTCGCAGAGTCAGCGAAATCTGAATGGACTTCTCCACGCCTATTTCCTTGATGTGGCTTGCCTGGAGATGAGATTGGACGCCCTCATGTGTCATCCCTGGGGTGACTTCATAATATTTTTCGAGATCTTCGATAGTTCGTAGTCCGAGGGAATAAAGGTGTCTGGCGGTGTGAGGTCCGATGCCGTGTACGGTGTTGAATGCAGAAAGTGTCAGAAACCTTGTAGATGATAAGAATTTTTCTGCGATCACAGGCGAGTTCCAGCATGGCTATGAAGCGCGATATACACAACTCACGTGCGTCTGATATCTTGCCGGTCTGGATGAACTCCTTGACCTGGAGTAAGAGCGTTCAGATTCCGAAGCAAGAGATGCATGGTAGCCTGTGTCGTACCATGGAAGAGAGCTTTGTGCCAAGATATGGCAGTTTTGCTATATCCTCTGGTGAGGTCTGATCATTAAAGCAGTAAGGATGAGCTAAAGCGCCCTATCAATTTTAAAAGTGCCTGTGGGCTTGCTCTTTGACTGACCTTTGATGGACTGAAGAGTAAAGTCACTATTAGCCTGCATGGTAGTGCCATGAAGCTCACGGCTATCGCCCGAGCGTAGCTCAACATACTCCGATCTTCCCCTTCATAAAGTCTGGCTCTACGGATGGTGTCCAGCTCTTTGACAAGAGCCTGGTTTGGGCAAGTTAGGGGCGACGATCGCTGGCAGCTGAAATGCGACAGATAGTTCAGGGCCGCGAGATCCATATCCTTTACACTACCCTCTGGGTCTATAGGAGATTGTCCATGGTAATTTGGCAAAGCATTGGGAGGCGCAGGAGTACCCGTTTTGACCTGCGGACATGAACTTTCAGTGTCATCGGAAAGATCACTGAGTGCAGCATATTTTCCACATGGCTGGATAGTCCCAGAATTGACCGAATCCCTCAGCCAATCAGGAGTGACGATGACTTTAGTTTTCTAGGAGGTCTCGTTAACGCAGCGTATGCAACAGTGAGATGTCCACGAACGGCGACCTCCCAGCGAATATGTCTCTCGAAGCGAGGCCTTGTGTGTATGGCAGTAACGATAACGTCCGCGTTGTCCGAATCTGCTGTCAACTCGAGGTATTGTGCACCAACTTTGCCACCACGTTGTGTGGCGTGTTTCTTCACAAGATTAACGAGATCCTCCAGTACACTGGGCTCAAGTTTGACAGATATGACGTGTACCCTTAGTAGGGGATATCGATCGACTGAGCTCTCGGGAGTGTCTGCCGGAGAAGCCGAGTAAGCATGTGGGCTTTCGTCGGAAACGCCACTGTCACTAGAGGGTGCGGATACGCGTGACATTTTGAAAGGCATCAAGATGTACGGATGAGGTGGGGAACAAGAGCCTGAGGTTCTACTCGCTACTATGTGGTGTTGACACAGCCACCACTGACTTGCTTTATGATTAGCAGACCAACTTGAACAACCAATCCAACTCTGCCAGCAGATGACTCGCTGAACAACTTCTCGGGTGCTACTATTTCTCCTAGCCCATCAAAAACTAGAGCTGGCATGTTTCTTCTAGATCCTGTCGACGCCCGGAGATCAATCCGGAACACGGTCTTCGATATGTCGCTCGGGTCACTAACCGCTCGTCTACAGCTTTTGGTTCCGGGCTCGCAATACTTTCGCCGAGTTCTTTGCATCTGTGCGCTGGGTCAAGATTAGAGCGCCGTTCCGGTTCGTCCTATGTTTACCTTGGACAGACAACAGAACTAGAACGATTCACATGTTCTCCAAACGGTAGGAACTTTGAGCTGTGCGGTAGTCGCTTTCACGCTGAATGACTGCAAGGCGTGACACGTTTATGCAATGGCGACGTTTCCTCTGCTCAATGGTCGGCAAACGTATCTCAAGTGGGTACTTCAAGTTGGTACTTTGTCAATGTAGTACCGAAACATTCACACTGCCATCATTGAAGCAGTCCTTCGAGGTTGAACGCTTCCGAGACGTATGGACCTTTTTCCGCTCCAAATCTTGTCCTGTCAGACACGATGAATTGTGACGTGACAATTCAGTAATTATTGACTACATGCAGTCAAGCACCCACCCGACCCAATTGCTGCTCAGCGCCCAGATGTCATTTCGACGTCAAAGATACTTTCGCCCTAACCTATATTGGACGAGAATGGGAGTTCCCACTTGTGATCTGAGGTACAGGTGCAAAGACTTGTACCACGAAGTTGTGTGGCTGTGTCGAGAGTACAGCCCTCCCGAGTGACTAGTTTGAACGTACACCGCATGCGACTGGGTAGAACGCATTGCTAGCCTTGACATTCCGGGTTCGCAGACACATGCTGTCAGTTCATCAGGGCTACTCCGGTCTCCCTCAGAGCTCTCAAGTCCCTTGGATACCCCTTGTTCGATATCCATCCACTCGTAACTGTCTCCGATTACCCGAAGTGTTTGATCATGTTGAACCGGGTTCAATTCCGTGAAGTTCGCAGGGTATGGGATGTCTAGTGTGGCATCAGACTGATGGAGAGACAGGAAATGATACGCGACCTCAAGTTGGCGTCGTGACTTTTAACTTTATTCTTTTTCTAGTATCAAGTTTCCTCGCATGTCCTCGGAGTCAGGGCACCCAAAAGTTTTCTCAAAGGGGGTACCGAGGCGCATCGATAAGGATCGGCATGGCTGTGTTCTGCCGGGGAGCACTGGTCTGCGAGTGGGTCATGCGAGGTAGACTTGCATTGTGTATCACGCGAGAACCACCCTGGTACTCACGATCATACATACAGGATGGATATCTATCGAATCCGTAGAGAATACAGGAAGGTCTCTTTGGGAAGCCTTCTCAGCCGCACTAATCTGGATTGGCACGACGTTAGTGCGAGCCATTCTCGGCCGGTCATTAGGCTCCATTTTGAAGCAGTGCGTCACGCCCAGCGGATCTCGAGCATGCATTCGGGCCTCAGTACCCCGACTTCCTCCAAAAACGTCAAATATCAAATACCCCCTTCTCACGAGGTGGGGGCATGTTGGCCGACGGTCCGCTCAGGTTTGAGGGCCACTGAGTCGGCGAGTTGTCCACCGCTCTGCCTCCCAACGCAAATTTCGTAAGCTATCTCCATCGCGGTCGCATGCGACCCGCAGTCTCGCTAATAGGATCACTCATCATGATCGGTTTCCACATCTGTTAGATCTCGTAATTACCAGGGACGCCGCACAAGTTCCTGATTGGATACTCACGGAGGCAACGGACACATGCACCATCCCCTCTCAACTTTAATCATGTCAACATGGAATCAATATCGACGCCGAGATAATGATAATCGACGACCGGCAACCCTTGCCACCCAGAAGGACAGAAGGAATCTCACCCCCCTGCCGGGCGCCGCCGTGACGGTCCTCCCGATCGGATTCTCTTCTGTGCTCCCTTTTTGTCTGCGATGGGTTTCAGGGGGTGCCCGATTGTTACAAGTTTTGATTGTGTAGCTTACTTGGATCAGGGTTGGGGCTGTCACATCAGTCGAATGGTGAGAGAGCTTTGTGAGTTTTCCCCGAAAGTGTAGCTTCCTTGGAAAATATTCTGAAGGTCCTTACCGAAGTAGATGTAGATCTGCCACTGTCCTAAATCGTAACGACCGAGCACATGTGAGAGATGACATTTTCAAATCAGACGTGGGCTTGATTTGGTCGCTAAAGCATCGCGACTACGGTCCTACTTTGCTACACGCGAGCTATAAATCTGGATACGCAATATGGGCGTTTAAGTTCGAGTACATATCATATCCCCTCGTTCCTCTCCGCCCGCAGAACGTCGTCCCCATGCTGGTCCAGTCACCTGTGTCCCAACCCCAGCCAGTACCCATACCTCATCTCAACTCACCTAATATCGCACTCGTATCTCCCGGGGACATGGCATGGGACAATCAACGCTCTTACTCTGCAGACACGATGGACGTTTTCAGCTGGAACTATTATACTCTCCCTCCATCGCCCCCAGCTTCCGTCAGTTCAAACGCAGACGACTCTCCACAACTTGATGCAAAAATGATCGAACCCCACTTCACACCTGAACCACAGTCAGAGAACGAGCAGAAACCGTGTTTACCAACGAGCCAAGTGTTCGAACTCGACGGCGTGCCAGAGGCTCCCTCATCCTCATCTTCTGCTTCCCCGCCACCTTCGATACCACGCCAATTGACCCTATCCTCGGATAGTGGGCCGCCGCTTAAGAAGGCTTTCTCCACGATCGGAGGCGTGAAGAAGGGACGAGGGAATGGGGAGAGGATCACCACCAAAGACTTTGTTCCTCCGGACGTTACTGGCTTAAGTAAGCGCGAAGCACGTCTGCTGAAGAACCGGGCTGCCGCCTTCCTCAGTCGGCAGCGAAAGAGAGAGGAGTTTGAGGCAATGGAAATGTGATTTCTTCCCTCTCATGGTTGTCGCTTCCATCCACTGACGGTATTTCCCCAAGACACGTCAAGGAGCTCGAAGAAGAAAACTTGCGACTTCAGATGCTGGCAGCTAAAGGAAAGAAATACGATGACCTTCTCTCGAACATGGAGCAACTTCGGCTGCGCTTGTCGGTGGCTGAGAAGCGCGAACGAGAACTCACCGTGGAGCTCGCACATCAAACTGCGACGAATCTGGCAGTAAAGACAGAGTCGCACGAGCTCAATTTACCTCCCTCATACTCGTCCTACGCAGCGACGGGTCAACCCTCCATCATAACGGTCATGGTAAGAGAGTCGCTTGCACATAAAACGGGGAACTGACCGGACACCATAGAAACAATCCCTCTTGTCGTCGCTTCCGTCACTTCTCTCCTTGCCATCGCAGACCTCACTGCCCATCAGCTTCTCGATCCCGTTAACGGGCTCTAGTTCCGCGAGACCCTCGTCCGCCGCATTTAGCCACCAGTCTGCCTCTTGTGATATCAAAGATCAAGGCCGACCACGATTTGGCCCTGGAAGTGTTGGATTCCATCCCAGCTCCGCTGATGTCTCCTCGAAGAAAATGGCTGTTGGTGGCGAAGTTCCCGAAGCGTGCCAATTCGATATGGATGGGCTTCATTGCCTTGATAGTGTCGTAATTTCCTTTGACGCATCACCGACCGAAGACGGTCGAGGTTGCGTACATGTCAATGTCTCAGAGAGGCTTGCCAAGCCCACGATCCACGGGAGCAGACAGAGACCTTCATCACTTGCTTGCTGGCCTGGAGCTGACCCATCCTTCGCTATGACATGCTACGCTTCACCCCCGCTGTCGGCACAGGTCAGCATCCCTTCACCTGGCGGCATTGACCATCTTGGGGTCTTCACGAGCACTGGAAATGCACATTCCAGGATGTCCTTTGACACCCGGCTGATGTCATCGGGATATGAGTCATTTGCGCAGCATGACTCAGAGCAATCATTTGATTACTATCCAGGCATAATACCCGAATAGATCTTCTCTCTGGCCCAGGCGGCGACCGGGTTCGCCTCCCTTGTTGGTTTCTATATTTTTTAATCAGTATCGTCTGGTTGTGGTACGATTTATACCCACATGCAGTTTTCCCTTGTTTTGTTTGTTGCTATCTAACGCATCTTAATACTGCAAGCGACAGCCGAGGACTAAAATTAAGCTTTGCGGTAAAGGATGCAAAGTATCTCCGTTAGTACTTGCCTATCTGTATTAGTCTTGTAGCATAGCAAATTGTATACTACCATCGGTCGCTTTTGAGCGCTCTTTTTTACGACGAATACTTGACTTTTGAGCATTAGCTTGGACAGATTTTCGGCTCCCTTCAAGGTTTGGTGAACAGAGTCATAAGAAAGCGAAGAACGTCGACGGCATGGAACTGAACGTAAGTCGCTAAATGCGTGGGTAATTGCATGGCTTGATATATCTATCCCCTCCCAATGTTGAACCGATAAACAGAGGAGCCGAAAAACAGCTGATTAAAAGTCGCTCTCAGTCCTAAATTATTGTATCTTGTTTCTGGACCACCACCACCACCACCATGGACACTCAGCTCCTTACCCGCCGAACTAACGAGTTCACAAATCCGCCAAACTATACTTTTGCATATCACCGTCTCCGCAAAATACTTCGAGATCCATCAAAGCAGCCCATCGTCCTCGTCGCGTGCGGGTCCTTCAGTCCGGTCACCTACCTCCACCTCCGAATGTTCGAAATGGCCAAGGACTATGTTCGGCAGAACACCAACTTCGAGATCGTGGGCGGGTATCTGAGTCCCGTGAGCGACCAGTACAACAAACCTGGTCTACTCAGCGCAAATCATAGGTGAGCGATGCATACCAAATTCTCCTATCATGTTCTTCTCCGCCCTTCGGTCTGCCTTTCATTGTCTGGAAACGCTGCGGGCTGGATGAGAAATTTGTACCTTTGTACCGCTTGCTTTGCTGAGCCGAATTAGTATGCTGCGGCCCCCCGTGTCAACTTGGGGATATATACCCAACTTCAAGTGCCTCCGTGTGTGCACTTGCACAATTGGTCATCCATCATTGGAGCAAGGCTAATAACGTGACCTCATGACTTTATTACACGGGACGAAACACCTGATCCCTCCATCTTGGCTTCGCTGCTGCACTGATATGCGCGATGGGCTTGCTTCGGGACTTACCCGTCGTGATCCATCAGGGTCGCAGATGCGGCTCGGAAAGATCTGTCGGCATCCTTGTTTTGTCTCGTGCATCACTTCCAGGAGAGAAGCTGACTCCTACTTGTACCTCTCAATTTACAGAGTCAATATGTGCACTCTCGCCGCGGAGGAGACATCCTCTTGGCTAATGATTGATCCATGGGAGGCTTTCCAGAAATATCAACGCACGGCCGTTGTACTCGACCATTTCGATTATGAAATAAACTCTATCTTGGGCGGAGTGCACACGCAGGACGGAGAACATCGGGATGTTAGGGTCATGCTTCTTGCGGGGTCAGACTTGATACGTACCATGTCCGAACCTGGCGTTTGGTCAGTTGAGGATGTAAGTATCTTCCGTCGCGTTCGTTTGATTTCATTCCGGATCCTCACGTAAATCTCCACCTGTAGTTGGACCATATACTCGGCCGGTACGGCACGTTCATCATCGAACGGGCAGGTTCCAGCATGGATCAAGCTACGGATAACTTGGCGCGTTGGCGGAACAACATTCATCTTGTCCCTCAGCTAATCCAGAATGACGTCTCATCCACAAAAGTCCGCCTGTTCCTTCGCCGAGGACTTTCTGTGCGATACCTGCTTCCGTCTGCGGTCGTCGATTACATAGAGGAGAATAACCTATATCTAGATGAAGGATCCGTCCCGGAAAGGGAGAAAGGAAAGGACAAGGATAATGGTTCGGGTAAACGAGAGGGCGATGTGGGGCTTTCGACCAAGGCACTTTCCGTAACATCATGATTTGTATAAGAAGGACATGCTACACTCGGAGGAAAGACCTGCCGGTAGCCATCCTGGTCGTTGATACATGTAGATGTCACTATAAATGTATATATATCTATATCATCCTAGGGTATCGTATACAATGTGCAGATTGGCGAACTCAGGGAGTTTTGCTGCCGGACTCGGACCCGAGCAAGGTTCCGACTCTGACAGAGCCACCAGTGATAAGCATATCACACCAAGCCTAAAGTCCTTCAACTCAACCACGATGGCCGCAACTCGAAAGGTTCTCATGTTACACGGGTATGTCCTCATATTTCACTGAAAAAATATGGCACCGCGCGCTAACGAGACGACACAGATACTCGCAGAATGCGAGCATATTCAGTAAGAAGGTTCGCTCAGCTTGAAGACCTATCCAGGCTTTCAAAGTAATGACGAGATGATAATACAGCTTGGCGCGCTACGCAAGGCGATGGACGATGACGTTGAATTGGGTGTGTATCGTGTCTGTCCTATCACCGTCGGTCAGCGTGCTGCAGCTCTTACCTCATAGTCTTTGTCGATGGCCCGATAGTATTACAACCAGTGGATGTGGATGGTTTCACGGCCAACGCGCTCGGCGCTTCTGAAGCCACGAATGCAACGTCCGATCCGGCTCTCACACTCAGAGCATGGTACAGAGCGAGTTCCGATCGCACTGTCGCCAAAGGGCTAGAAGACGCTTTGCTGATGCTCAAAGATGTCCTTCTACAGGATCGCTATGTAGTGAGTTTGGATACATGTCTTCTATCCCATAGGATGAGATCTCCAATTTCCTTAGGGCGTTTTTGGTTTCAGGTGAGTTGCGGGTGAATTCAGACTGTGGTTTCATCTTGATCGTTTCCATCCGTTTAGCCAGGGTGCGGCAATGGCAACTGTTCTCGCTGCATTGGTACGTGAAATGAGAATGGGCCCGCGAGAGAAATTAACGTCCCAAGTTCCGCAGCTGGAAAAACCACATACATACCCTCCTTTCCTGCTGAATGGCGAGCCACCTCATCCCCCGCTGTATGTTGTCTTGTTTCCCTGACAATTTCGCTGACGAACCTAAGACTCCTGACTAACTCAGTGAATTCTGTGTCTCTGTATCGGGCTTCAAAATGAGAGATCCTTTGGCTAGCGACATATTTGGCTCGTCGTACTCGACCCCGACATTACTCGTACTTGGAAAGACAGACGTGATTGTGATCGAGGAGCGCTCAAAGGTCCTCTTGGATGTGTGTACCAGCGTAAGAGTGGAAGAACATGAAGGAGGTTGGTACAATCCTCTTTCGTTTGGTTGTCCCTCACGTGTCTGTAGGTCATTTTGTTCCATCGAAAGGGAACTGGAGAAACTTTCTTAGAGACTATATACGCAATCCGTCGGGAGACGTGCCATCTCCTGGTTCAGGGGCCATATCACAGTCCAACTCTGGCACAGCCACTCCGATCATACCTGTGTCTACTTTATAAATTCATCTCGGCCCCGACTAGCAACTTTGTCAGCATAGATAGCTACTATCATCCTTGAAAGATGCTACGCTAGTGAAATCCAGAGTTTCGCTAAATAAGCATTTCCGATCATTCGCTGGGTGTATCTCATCACCCTTTAGAATCTCGCATCTACGGAATCTCTGCATCGATTTCTCATGAAGGCGATGCTGGCTCGCTTTCTAACGTATTGCTAGAAACCCTCGATATCTTCGACGAACCAAGTTTTTTCCGAAACCTTGTCCTCTGCGGGTGCCATCACATCGTAGCTGCATCAACACGTTCCTGCGTTGGTTCTCTGCAGAGTATCTTGGCGCTACCATTTACACCCAGCCCCACGTGTGCATGATCTGATACGAGCAGGCTATGCTACTATGACTTGAGGGGACAATATCTCATCTCTAGCCAAGTCGGCCATGGAACCCATATCAGTCAATCGGTGATCAAGTCGGAGCCGAAGTGGTAAATGAAGAAGAGTTTTGCTTAGCGAAGTCGCCACACATCCCGGCATATGTACGTGTGCATACTCATAACGTATCCTCTATAGCATGCGATAGCTAGGTATGTCCCACCTGCGTCTTCTGAACCCTTTTTAAAACGCCGCCGAAAGACTGATATATCCGCTCGGAGGAACGTTCAAATCAGAAAATACTATATCAGCTCTGATGGACAATTGATACAGAACAAGTTCCCGACATGGGGATGTCAAGTTTAATGGGCGCAATCTCGCCCCTATCAACGTGTGTTAGTCTTCCTGCCTTCGTCCAAGTGATCCGATATTCCGATACTCCCAAACAGTTACCAGCCTGTGTGGGTAGGAGTGAAGAAGTTCTTTCATCTTCCAGCATCGCCACGTCCTTTATGAGTTGTGTTCTGCATAGCAGGTATATTCCTATACAAGCCACCTTGTCTTTCGATCTCACGGTCCGCCGTCTTCGTAGCGTCGGAGGAGAGCACGCTCAGCTCTCTATTCATGGATGATAAGCAGGATGAACTGTTTATCCTACTACGCCCTCAAGCCTGTGTATCGGATCGATCCTCCCGGCATCATAGTATCTGTTCTTGAGCATTTACCCGGGACCCTCAGTTTTGCCTCAGTTGCAGAAACTTGTGGACTTTTCATACCGGATGGAACCGCTATCACTAGCCTGGATGCGACAGCCTTCCTAGCGCATTCTGGATCCGGTGAGCTCGGTACCGTAGGAGCCAACGGTGTAGAAGCATGCTACTACGTACTGTGCACCAGATAACCGGCCTGATGGATTTGGTGCTCATTGGGCAAGCCATTTCAAGCGAGAGGGAAAGGCGATTGGTTCTCTGAGTCACATACCAATCTCCATCCAGGCAAGTGTCTATAGAGGAATCAGCCCCTTGCTAGTACTTACGCGGATTCATATTACCATGTCAGGTAAATTATCAGTTAATGTACTGGCCATTATCACTCCACAGTCCAGATCACGATCCCGGACATCTTGAACAGGCAAGCAAAAGGTATGTGGTGGGGTTGTGTTACCTTATCTTTGAAGCTGACCAAGGCGAAACTTGGAGCATCTTTAGAAGTGGAATTTGTGGACCGGCGGCGTTCCGTTCAAGTATAAAGCGCATTATAGTATGGCCTGATGGTACGTGGCTTGAATATGTGGTTTCTTGTTGATAAGAATAAGTTTGCGAGAAGGTATCCTTGGCTCGCGCTTTGCTTTGAGACAGATTGCCGATGTCAAAGTAGAGGGTCACTGCCTCGGATTCAATTCGTTTTCGGTCCACCCCATGCGAGGAAGGTGGCCGACCTAAACAGGTTCAAGAGTGTAATGTGGGGCGACGTGATGGAAAGTCGTAATGGGTAGGGACAACCACATTCCACATGAATTCGGAACTAAGGAACGAACGTCGGCCCATTCCAGATACATTGCGATATGGAACCTGCTCTATTTAGTCTGGCATTAGAGTCTTTCCGACGGGGTCGCTCGATGATCCATCCGTTGCCTCATGGATCCGAACGTTGTTCCGATGCGGTCCGGATGGCGCATTCAGTCACTAGTATGTTCCTGCACGTTTGTCCCGAGAGCCGTGCCTTTGTGCGCAAAATCGCCGCCGATAAGCTTGCAAGTCACATTGGCAGAACAAGCTGTCGTTGAGTAAATGACAATGTTTTGAGCGTGACGCTGGATAGAAACGGGGTTTGGTTGTTTGTTGAAGCCAAATTTGGGAGTTGGTCATTGTTGTATCCATTGCCATGTTGAACACCGTGAACGGACGTCGACCATGTGCTAGACAGTTTGTCTGTGCGGCGTGAGTGGCGCGAACGTGTTGAACGTGTTACTCGTGTTTATCCCCACACGGTCTGTCAAGGCCATGTGACGACTTGCTGATCTCAAGCCTGATAGGCTGGGAGTCAGTGAATCGGCCAAGTACTGACGCCTTTCTCCGTGACTTTGATCATGTCTGTGCCCTCGAACGGTTTGGTCTGTTTCACCAACTGCCTCCTTCCCCGAGAGGACGGTAGCTTGGTGGAGAAAGACCTTTGGATCGACGAGCACCGTGGAGTCATCTTGGACGCTCAGGTGAGTCCAAGTTCCTGGGATTTGGCAACCTACACTCTGAACGAACGACACGTAGAAAACGTTTTTCCTAAGGCGAGAAAGACCAGACAAGATCATCGATCTAGGCGGAAACATCCTAAGGTAGCCCTGTGTTGGAGCTCCGAACCACTACTAACAGCACCCCCCAGTCCAGGGTACATTGACATTCAGATCAATGGTGGATTTGGTTTCGACTTTTCTGTCTACGAAGGCAACGATCAAGTATACCGCGATGGCCTCAAGCTGGTTGCAGAACGGATCACAGAGACGGGTGTCACAGCCCTCGTCCCGACGATTATCGTACGTGGGCAAGTCCTATTGCGTTCCAGTGAGGTTGTCCTCTGATGGAATCCCTATTTTAGACCCAAGAAAAGTCACTCTACCCAAAACTGCTCCGTCTCTTGCGACCATGGTCTCCGCCGGCTGCTGCGCATCTGCTGGGTTGGCATCTCGAAGGCCCATTCCTGCACCTTGCAAAACGCGGCGCACACGCTCCCCCATTGATCGCCTCTGCACCTGATGGATTCAATTCCTTTGAGTCCACCTACGGTTCGGAGAGCTTGGTAGAGACAGAGGACTGGCTCATGGGCGGCGACGTCGACCATGACACCGTCGGCGTTCGCATCATCACAGGTGCGCCGGAAGTCGAAGGGGTGATGGAAGCCATTTCCATAGCGAGTAAGCGAGGCATTTGTTTCAATATTGGTCACAGGTGAGCCACGTCAACCTGCAGCAGACTATATGCGCTCAAACGACAAACCATAGTATCTGCTCGACGGACGTGGCGACCGCCGCGATCCGAAATGGCGCACGGTGCATTACCCACTTGTTCAATGCGATGCCTCAGCTACACCACCGAGACCCCTCGATCATTGGTCTGCTGGGTGCCTCGCCGTTCACCTCTTCTGGCCCGGCATCCGACTTTGCTCCACTCCCGGGTTCCCTGGCCAAATCAGGGTCTTCCTCGGTGACGACTCAGAAGACGCCCTATGCGTCAGAGGCGTTTGACGAGATCCAGACGCCACCTGGGACACCCGTCAAACGTCAGATCAGGAACTCCTCTACCCTCGGACACACTCCATTCCAGAGACCATTCTATGAGATCATCGTGGACGGCATTCACTCCCACCCAAACTCTGTCAGGGTATGCACAGTATAATGCATTGTCTGATATTCCAAGGCGCTCATTATGCGACTGTTCTTTCAAGCTGGCATACTCTGCACACCCCGATGGGTGTATCTTGATCACGGATGGTAACACATTTGGCGTTTTCCTCGAAGGGAATGATAACTGAATCGTAATCCTCCCCCAGCAATGAGGATATTGGATCCCCACTTGAAAGACGGTATTCACGAATGGCGTGACGGTCGCCGTTTGTTCAAGGAAGGCGACAAGCTCTATCTAGAAGGCACCACGACGCTCGCCGGGAGGTCCGTCTCTCTGCCCATGTTGTCTCGGTTGAGGGGCACCCCCTAATCGATGTCCCTGTTTAGCGTGATCACCATGGACAAGTGCGTTCGCAACTTTGTACAGTTCACGGGTTGTTCGCTCGGCGAAGCTATCAAATGTGCGACCTTGAACCCGGCAAAGTGAGCGTTTTTTGGCATTGGTTTTTATGGCGCGCGTATGTGTGAACGTCGGCACTCATCCTCGTCATCTCGCCCCCCCTCCCCGTTTTCTAGATGTCTCGGGATCGAGAACAAGAAGGGTACCCTCAGGGCTGGTGCGGACGCTGACCTTGCCGTTCTCGACCGCCATGGCAAGGTTCTCAGTACGTGGGTGAAGGGCAAGAAGGTTTGGGAGAAGGACTGAGATATCCGTGATACCCTGCAAGTCCAGGAGCCATTGGGAATAACGTGCATGGGAAAGGTCAACCAAGCAATTATGCGATTATGCAAAGGACTCGGAATAGAAACGTAATATGCGTATGTATGTATGGGATATGTTGACCGAGGGAGATCACACTGATGTGTTTCTCCCGTCGGAGGGCGTAACAAGGACGAGGCGTTGCTTTAGTTACTTAGAAGCTCAACGATTGCACGATTTTGGTTGTGTCCCCACGAGCTCGCCATGCCCATAAGTCACACCAAACCCATTCCATGGGGAAACGAGTGACAATCCTCCACTCGTAAGTAGTACAGTCAAGGTTTACAGTTCAAACCATTGCAAAGATACGACCAATCCTTCTTTTCTTCATCCTTTGACAATCCGCTCGATCACATCCAGCGCAGCCAAAACCACCCCATCGCTGAACCGCGGCGCTACAATCTGCAGGTTTATCGGCGCGTCGACATACAAGTTAGGTTCATCTATCGCTCCGTCAGACTGGATGCACCGGGAGTACAAACGCTGTGAGAACGCACATAGATTGTGATTGTACGAATCCTCTGGACCCAACGCGCTAAAGTTTGAATCGATGACGTCCACGGCTGGGTTGACGACGAGACCCGTTGGGAAGACGGCCCCGGGCCAGTCGAGCAGGTTCCAAATCGCGGTATACCTAGAATCCTCGTTAGACTCCGATCCTGGGCGCACCGTATCCCTCGTGGCTTACCCCCAGTACCTTGCGGTGTCGTGAAGACACGCGACCCCAGGGTAGGCAGGAGACAACAAGACATCGATGTCTTGTGCCCGCCAATGCTGTAGATACGCATAACGGAAGTTATCACGTTGAGTGTGTAACTACGTTCGACTGGGTGAGCCCCAATGACCCATTTGTGACGAATATGAATATGAATATGGTCGTACCTTCCAAGCCTGAGTTGCGTTGAGGTTCTTGGTGTAGGGTGCACTGATCACCCATTCGGACAGAGGCAGGATATCTTCTCCGCCGTCCTTGAGCCGTTGGCGGACCGTCTCCCCACCGTCGTCAAAGTAAAGCGTGCGCTGACGATGCACATATGTACGAGCTTGAAAGGTCAATTGGATCGACGTACGATGATGCCATAACCCTCTTTGTGCTTGTAAGGGACGTATTCCACGACCTCCACCTTGTCCGACGCTTTCAGTTTCTCTTTCGCTAGGTTCAGAGCTCGCAGCAACGGGGGATGAGGTAACACGACCCCGTCATGGATCATGATCCCAACGCGGAGCTTTTTCTGACTGATATCGGGGACTTGAAGAGGAATCGGAAGGAGGCTTGGATCTTTTAGCCATGGTTTTGTGTCCTGCACGGTTTTTATCAGCATTTCCAAATCCCTCGCTGACCTGCACATCGGTCCCGCGGCCAGACACGTTCCGTCATTGCCGTCTTGGCTGCAAGGAAGGTGGATAACATGGTGTATGGGAGTGCGATTTTTACTTACTACCAGAGGACAGGGCCAAAAGGGAATGTGTTGGACGTCGGTCGAATTCCATACAGACCAGTGAATGCGCAAGGACCACGGATGGAACCTCCCGCATCGCTGTTTCCAAGATGAGATTGGATGGCGAGATGTGCAACACAAGGACTTACGTTCCCATGCCCATACAAGACCCTTTCAGTGCCACTAGCGCGGACTCTCCACCAGAAGAACCACCCGGGGATAGATTCAGGTTGTGCGGATTCAGCTGAAGTCAAGTCACCATGCGCCATCCCCTTACAGTGCAGTGCAGCGTGCAACCTACTGTGCGACCATAGAACGACTGACTCTCCAGATGCATGACTGCCTGGGGTTGGTTGGTTTTTACATAGAAAACTAGTACAAGCTGTCAATTATGACAGAGAAGCCCCCAAGAATTTGAAATCTCACCAGCCCCAAGTTCGCGCAGAACGCTCGTGAGGGGGCAATCATCGGATGATCGCTCAAGGTTGGACAGAAAACCTGCCGAACCCCACCGACCTTTCACAGGCATGAGGTCCTGAATGCGATCAAGTACCGACGAGGAACCAAGTCCCACAACAGACGCGCACCTTGATAGAGATCGGCAATCCATGCAGGGGACCAACCGTCTTGTTATTGGCCTTGAAGTAGTCGTCGAGTTCCTTGGCCCGTTGGATGCCCTCGTCGAGGAAGAAATCCGTTAGACAAGCGGTCAATTGGTGCGCAATAGCAGCACGCTTCCCGAACGCAGTGACCACCTCGACGGCGGATAACTTGCCCGACGCAATACTTGCTAGAACAGCTGTTGCGTCCAGATCAGTAATAGCGAGTTCCCTTTGGGTGAGAATTCCACAAGTCCCGGGAATCGAGGTGACATTGAGTGGTGGGTTTGTAAGATACGATTCTGACAAGCGGTATTCGTCTGGGATCTGCTTTTTCAGGCGCGACAACTGAGCAGACACCTGTTTTTGAAAATACGCGTTGCCCGTGGAGCCTTGTGTCCTAGATGAGATTGACATGGGGAGAATTGATGCGATACGCAGACCATGGGGACATGATACGACGTGCTTTTATACTGTTCATTCCCCACAGATGATAATCTCCGAGAGAAGATAGTTGGCCTTCTCAGGTCATGAGGACGACAATCTACCTTGAGATGTCATAGAGCTTCCCATGCAATTTAGACGGATCTCATGAAAACCCCGTGACCACATCAACTTACCGAGGAGTGAACGTTTGAACATCGGCATGAGGAGTGAGAAATTGTACCCAATGCATGTGCGTCGAGTGATGTATTGAGAGCAACATTCCTGGTAAAGGCCATCTTCCAAAAGTGCTACATAATGAACTAGTACAAAATTCCTACACTCATTAGGTTTCCTTATTTAGACACCGTGGACATTATCCAGCGTGCCCGCTCAACGCTTCTTCCAGCAGTCTCATGTACTCGATTGGAGGTAAGCTACACTATACATTCTTTACACTTCTCTTGCTCACGTACACTAGACCTTTATGCACTCTCTTTCTAGTCGTGCTTGCTCCCAGATATAACTATGCTCCCGTGCTGCTCCGTAGTAACCAGACCAAGTTTTAATAAGACTATGGGCGAATATGTGGACACCAGGTGCACGATACAGACAACGCTCCAACTGCTACATACAATGCACAGTGGATCATTTCTCCTCAGCTCTCGTTGGGCTTGGATTTTGGTCAATTTCTCTTCCGACCCCCGAGCTGCCAAGGAGAACTATGTGACCTAGTACGGTTCTCTGTATATGGATGATTGGCTGATAGGATCAACTTTTATGGGCAGACACAATGCTAGATAGCCAATGCCCCTGGGCGTCTGGAACTAGCGAATGTCTACGATAGTGAGAAAACAAGTCCAGAAGAGAAAAGGGCCACGGAACCAGACGGACGAGAATGCATCGTTCGCTTGCACAAAATAATGTTCAACTTCCGCCAGAGAGCCCTCGTCTGCGAATTGTATCTCGACCTCCATTCCTATTGGACGGACGTTATCCGTTGTGGGTTCCATGACCTTTAGAAACAGGGTTTGGAGCTGAGGGCGTTTATGGGCCAGATACTCCGGTGGTGTCAACTCGTGCTTCAGTAGCACCAGGGGAGCGCCGTATCGGAAAAAGGTGAAAGAGAACAGAAGTGCCAAAACCAGCGGCAACCTGAACGCTCAATATAAGCCACGCTCGTAATGAACAGAGGTCACTTACTAAAAACACACTTATCTGTCAAGTGAGTGAACTTTATCGTTCTGGGCCGATGATGAAGTGCTATGTACATTGAGCTGCAACGCCGTGCTCGAGGCAAGGGCAGAACCCTGGAGCGCCGAAACAAGAGCATCACCGTTAGCCTGAGACCGTTCTCGCAACTTTTGAAACCAGGCACCAGGCTATTCGTTGCCCACTTACCGATAATCAATCAGCATGTGGACGCAATGATAATTGGATGAAAAAAGGTATACATATCCGCTCAGTACATCACAGCTGCCATACTTGGGAGTGCATTATCGAACTGATGAAGGGTCGTTTGGCATACGGATCCTCGTTGGTTATGTTGAGTTGTTCAAATACTACTCCAGGTTGAATAACTCATTGAAATGGCCATCATGTGAGAATAATAAGAGACGCAGAATCAGATTGAAACAGTAAATTCTGGGTCGGTTGCGGCGCAAAACGAGTCGATACAAGACCGTTTTAATCGCAAGTCCTCTAAGTGTCAAATGGTTTACCCCCAGCCAACATCCCATACATTAACTTAGCGCTGTACTAGTATGTAGAAAAGGCGGAGGGCGAGTCTTAGCGATGCTGAGCGTGTGGTCCCACCAAGAATCTGAGTGGAGCAGAAACCAGTAACAATCCTTCATTCGTAAGTAGTACAATCAAGGTTTACAGTTCAAACTAAAGATACGACCAATTCTTCTTTTCTTCACCCTTTGACAATCCGCTCAATGACATCCAGCGCAGCCAAAACCACCCCATCGCTGAACCGCGGCGCCACAATCTGCAGGTTTATCGGCGCATCGACATACAAGTTAGGTTCATCTATGGCTCGGTCAAACTTGATGCACAGGGAGTACAAACAGTGTGAGAACGCACATAGATTGTGATTGTACGAATCCTCTGGACCCAACGCGCTAAAGTTTGAATTGATGATGTCCACGGCTGGGTTGACGACGAGACCCGTCGGGAAGACGGCCCCAGGCCAGTCGAGCAGATTCCAAATCGCGGTATACCTAGAATCGTCGTCGTTAGACTCGGATTCCGGGTGCGCCATGTCTTTCGCGGCTTACCCCCAGTACCTTGCAGTGTCGTGAAGACACGCGACCCCAGGGTAGGCAGGAGACAACAAGACGTCGACGTCTTGTGCCTGCCAATGCTGTAGATACGCATGGCGGAATTTATCACGTTTAGTGTGCATCTACGCTCGACCGGGTGAGCCCCAATGACCCATTTGTGAAGAATATGAATATGGTCGTACCTCCCAAGCCTGAGTTGCGTTGAGGTTCTTGGTGTAGGGTGCACTGATCACCCATTCGGAGAGAGGCAGGATATCTTCTCCACCGTCCTTGAGCCGTTGGCGGACCGTTTCCCCACCGTCATCAAAGTAAAGCGTGCGCTGACGATGTACATGTATGTACGAGCCTTGAAAGGGAAGATGGTCATTTAGATCGACGTACGATGATACCATAACCCTCTTTATGCTTGTAGGGGACGTATTCCACGACCTCCACCTTGTCCGACGCTTTCAGTTTCTCTTTCGCTAGGTTCAAAGCTCGTAGCAATGGGGGATGAGGTAACACGACCCCGTCATGGATCATAATCCCAACGCGGAGCTTTTTCTGACTGATATCGGGGACTTGAAGAGGAATCGGAAGGAGGCTTGGATCTTTTAGCCATGGTTTTGTGTCCTGCACGGTTTTTATCAGCATCTCTAAATCCCTCGCTGACCTGCACATCGGTCCCGCGGACGCAATCGTTCCATCATTGCCGTCTTGACTGCAAGGAAGGTGGATAACATGGTGTATTGGAGTTTGATTTTTACTTACTACCAGAGGGCAGGGCCAAAAGGGAATGTGTTGGACGTCGGACGAATTCCATACAGACCAGTGAATGCACAAGGACCACGGATGGAACCTCCGCCATCGCTATTGCCAAGATGAAATTAGATGGCGAGATGTGCAACACAAGCACTTGCCCTCCCATACCCATACAAGACCCTTTCAGCGCCAGTAGCGCGGACTCTCCACCAGAAGAACCACCCGGGGATAGATTCAGGTTGTGCGGATTCAGCTGAAATCAAGTCACCATGCGCCATCCTCTTACAGTGCAGTGCAGCATGCAACCTACTGTGCGACCATAGAACGACTGACTCTCCAGATGCATGATTGTCTGGGGTTGGTTAGTTTTTACATAGAAAACTAGCCCAAGCTGTCAATCAATTATGATACAGAGAATTTGAAATCTCACCAGCCCCAAGTTCGCGCAGAACGCTCGTGAGGGGGCAATCATCGGATGATCGCTCAAGGGTGGACAGAAAACCTGCCGAACCCCACCGACCTTTCACAGGCATGAGGTCCTGAATGCGATTAAGTACCGACGAAGAACCATGTCCCACAGCAGATGCGCACCTTGATAGAGATCGGCAATCCATGCAGGGGACCAACCGTCTTGTTATTGGCCTTGAAGTAGTCGTCGAGTTCCTTGGCCCGTTGGATGCCCTCGTCGAGGAAGAAATCCGTCAGACAAGCGGTCAATTGGTGCGCAATAGCAGCACGCTTCCCGAATGCAGTGACCACCTCGACGGCGGATAACTTGCCCGACGCAATACTTGCTAGAACGCCTGTTGCGTCCAGATCAGTAATAGCGAGTTCCTTTTGGGTGAGAATTCCACAAGTCTCAGGAATCGAGGTGACATTGAGTGGTGGGTTTGTAAGATATGATTGTGACAAGCGGTATTCGTCTGGGATCTGCTTTTTCAGGCGCGACAACTGAGCAGACACCTGTTTTTGAAAATACGCGTTGCCCGTGGAGCCTTGTGTCCTGGATGAGATTGACATGGGGGGAATCGATGTGATACGCAAACTATGGGGACGTGGATACGATGTGCTTTTATACTGTTCATTCCCCACAGATGATAATCTCCGAGATCAGATAGTTGGCCTTCTCAGGTCACGAGGACGAAAACCTACCTTGGGATGTCATAGAGCTTCCCATGAAATTTAGACGGGTCTTCAAGTTATGGGAACCCCGTCAAAGAACCCTTACCAAAGAGTGCTAGTGAACGTTTGAACATCAGCATGAGGAGTGAGAAATTATAGGAATTGTGTCCAATGCATGTGCGTCGAGTGATGTATCGAGAGCAACATTCCTGGTAAAGGCCATCTTCCAAAAGTGCTACATAATGAACTAGTACAAAATTCCTACACTCATTAGGTTTCCTTATTTAGACACTGCGGACATTATCCAGCGTGCCCACTCAACGCTTCAAGCTCCAGTCTTGTGTACTCGACTGGAGGTAAGCTACAGTATACACTCTTTACAGTTCTCTTGCTCACGTACACTAGACCTTATCCACTCTCTTTCTAGTCGTGCTCGCTCCCAGACATCAGTATGCTTCCGGAATCACAGTGGTAATCCGAGTCATTTCTCCTTAGCTCTCGTTGGGCTCAGTGGATTTTGGTCAATTTCTCTTCTGACCCCCGAGCTGCCAAGGAGAACTATGTGACCTATGGTTCTCTGTATATGGATGATTGACTGATAGAGTCAACTTTTATGGGCAGACACAATGCATTATTGGCCAGATCAGCCACTCTTGCTTGCATTGTCTCATGTCGAGGGACCCAGCGACGGTCTCGGGATAAATATAAGAAAAGGGATTATGAATAGAGGGCCTTCGATAGTGGCTGCATCGTCGGTGACGGTCTCGAATTTCACGTCCGGGGGCATGCTCGTCTCATTGCGGATTTTCTCGATTTCGCGATCCACCTCTGGTAGCTCGCATAGCTTTATGTTTGCACTCGGCTTCGCCTGACCGACGGCCGGAAATGAAATCACGTTCGCTGTTCCAGAGACGGCGCGGGCCTCCCTCTGAGAACGAACACGGTCGCGTGCACGGATGAGAGCGGAGAGAGAGAGGGAGCGTATGAAGAGACGTAGAGATCCATGAGATTCTTCTCCACTTTTCAATGCAGACCTGCAGCATGGAATGGGAGGTTCATGAATTTCGACATCGGGCACCACCAGATGCGCGAGCCCACAGGCAGCTAAACCTCATTTTGGAGTAAATTGACGATCGGTTTGACCACGGATGACTACAAATCCCGCAACATTAGCTTCACCCAGGACTCTCTGTTATCTCTATATGCATGCGGGTCTTGGGTAAGTTCCGATAATTGTGAACATAGTTGAACGACATCGCCAAGTGAGCAAGGA
>JBBPQT010000221.1:0-22480 GCA_038092715.1 Boletus smithii | reverse complement strand
GAGCAAGCAATTGAGATCGTTCAGAACGCTCTTTTCCACAATGCGAACAGAATATACAACCTGGGTCTTGAGCCTAACACGAGTATCTTGTGAGCGATGTCAGAGGCAAACCTGGACAGTATCATACTAGCAACTTTATTCTTCATACGCGAACGACCGATGTAGAGAACACCTTTCTTTCTTTCCATTCAGCATTCAAACATCATCATCAAATACAAGATCGATGCCCTGTTCCCTCGCAATTCCGATCGCTGCCTTTTGTTTCTCGTTTGAGAATTCCAAGATCGATTCGAGAATCTCCCATTGTCCTGGGAGATAAATGTAAGACGCGTCACTGACAACGGCCAGGGATGCCTACCTGTGATATAGTGCTCCAACATGACCCTGACTGCCGGTCGAATCTGATCGCTCCGTCGGACGTCCGCCACGGTCTTCATGCCGTCCAGTTTCGCCTGCACCATGTCCGACAACACGGCCGCAGTGTCAAGATCGTCTTCGAATGGACACTCGCTTTGCCCATTCGCGATCCTGCTTTGAATGTCGGACCACAAACCGTCGACGTTTTGCGCGTTTCGGCCGACCACCCATTTTTGGGACGTGGCTGAACCACCGATTTGAAGGGTGATGGTGTCGTCTGGATTATCTGGGATCGAAAAGCCATAGCCAAGAATGAATTCGTCGTTGGGTTTCGGACCATAGTTGTTGAACACCTCGACGAGTGCGTCGTGATGGGATGCTGTTTCAGAGTCGGGTTTGGGATGTGCGACGAGCGAGATTGTGTCAGAGGTGGACGTGTCCTGACAGGAAACGATCCATGAGACGGGTTGTCCACGTCTATGATTCAACAGATCGAGACCGGGAATGAGCACGGGATGGGTCGACGGAGAGACGACGAGGGAGGGGTTGGAGGAGAGAATGGATGAAGGGAACGCGCGGGACGAGAGATGGGTCGAGGCGGTCAGATACAGGGCCCTAGTCGGACGTGTGAACGAGGGGGGTTCCTAGCAGAGGTTGGACGAACCAAGTGAATGCATCGGCCCATGCGGGGTTGACGCTCTGCACGAGGGACCGACATCGCCCCCATTCTGCACGCCAATCGCGCTCGCGATCCAACGTCGCACCGTACAAGTTGGTACCCCGGAGGATCTCGCGCTCGGTCGTGGTGAAATGGAGCGACGTCAACAGGTTTGCAGCGGGGGGCAGACATTGAACGTAGGGAAGATGGCGCAAGACCTCGGGGAGGCTGTGTGCGTGGACTCGTCAACAAGGCAGGTGAAAAAGAGAGAGAGGATGTGATCGACCTTTGTGGGGGACAGAGGTGGTGAAAACACAGGTAGGAGCAGATCAGCTGTCGTTCGGACCAAGTGTCGAGCGAGTCTGGTCCGAACAGGGTCTTCAACGCTTGCGACGCTGCGTCGTGGGTGATGATGAGAGAAAACGGACAGGTGACGATGGTGGTGTCCTCGCCGAGTTTTGGAGCGAGCACGGAGACGCCAAATGGACCTGTCGATTCGGATGTGAGGCCCACGTTGGAAAAATGAAGGAGCACCTTGAGCGTCGAGAAGGACGCGTCGATGAAACGACCCGCCGTGCGCAGTCAGCCAACGTCGGAGACGGTCCATTCACTTTCACACACGACTACGCACTCGCCATGACGGAACAAAGCTTTCGACATAATCTCTCCCAATTTCGCTGGGCGCAAGGCGTCACAGACGATTCACCGCAGGCTCAGCCAACCCAACCCTCGCCCAACCCGTTCTCCCGTTTCTACAACGCCGTCGCAGGCGACTATGTCCCCCTCCGGTCCAGCGAACGCTCCAACGAAGAGGAGGCTTGGTTCGCCCTGTCTCGATGGGAGAGGTACGGGAGGGTGATCAAAAGCACAACGGACGCCCCTCGCTGATGCCCCCCACCCACTAGATTGCTAGGCTTCGGCGCATGCCTCATCGGCGCCTGCGTATGCTTCTTTTTCGCGTTTCTCGGCCTCCCATGGCTCCCGCTCCGTCCAGCCAAGTTTGCATTGGCGTTCAGGTTCGCCCCAACTCGACTGTCTCCCCCCGTCGTGCTCACGCGTGCGTCCACTCAGCCTGGGAAGTCTGCTCGTCATGGTCGGGCACGTTTACGCTCCCTCTTTCCCGCCAAAAAAACAAACTGACCAGCACCAGCTTCTCAGTCCTCATCGGACCAATCAATCACATCAAACATTTGGTGTCGAAGGAGCGACTCCCGTTTTCGACCGTCTACTTTTCTAGCTTGGGTCTCACCCTCTACTTTGCGCTCGGGGTAAATCCATGTCGCGACGTCTGTGAATGTGCATCTCACTTTCTTCTTCCTAGGCACATTCACAGCTAGGCTCGCTGTTGGCCGGTATCGTCCAGGTCGGTCGTTCACCCAATCCCTCCATCCATACGCTCACCCCCCCTGGCTTAGGTCGCCGCTCTGGTGACCTACGTATTCGCATACTTCCCCGGAGGTATACAGACACTCCGTTTCGGCGGTCAAATTGCCCTCCGCGGCGCAGGCAGCCTTCTCCCCTTTTAATCTCGCTAGTACTTACATCTCATCCTTAAGATCCCGTTTGTTACCACTTATTTATCTTCCTTGCCTGCAATCATATCCCCCTAACCCTTGACACTCGGACACCATCTACATTGTAAAACGTGCTTCTCTCTTTTGGAATACACCCCGTCATGTCAAAACACCTACTCCAACAGATCGTGCAATCCAACCGTGTCCCTCAACCTCCGCGACATGATCTCAATATACCCTTGATATGACTGCCAATCTCGTCCAATCGTCTCAGCACTCTGTCATAGGGTCCGTCAGATACCCCGCATACACCAACACATCATAAACCCACTCACGAGATCGAGACTCGATATCCGCGTCAGCGCACCCGCGAGCCGCTTCCCCACTTCATCTTTAAACATGTTCACATCCAACGCAGGCAATAGACGCATCGACGTCCGCAAGTTCCCAGGTGGCGGCGCAACCGGACGTGACGCATCCGTCTCGGCATAACTCGCCAGATGCCTCCAAAGCAACAACAACACCATCTCCGTCGTACCTATCCAAGATCAGACTTGCTCACAAGGACGCGCAGAGGGACGCCATACCAAGCACCGTCTTGACTTCGTCTTGAAACTCGTTCTTGAGTCGTTGATACTCTTGATGGATCAACGAACGCTTTTGCGCAATAACGAGGTCTTGCAAGAACGCAGGATCCGATATACTGACGATCTGCAGAAACGAACTCAGACGGGAAAAGGCATGGTTCAGACACCATCACCTACTTCTTGGATATTGTCCACGCGAATGTGATCTCGCGAGGACAGCTCCGCCGAGAGATCAGCAATTTGCTTCAACGTCGCAGCAAGATCGTCGCACAGACTGTTCAAAGCCTCTATAGCATCTCCGACGGTCGGAATCGTAGCTAAGAAACACGTGGTCAACGACAGCCCCAGCTCCCAGACGAAAACTCACCGATCACACGCGTCGGCCGCTCGTCGGGTCGAGGAACCGACAACACAGGAGAAAGCATCAACGTAATCTCTGGTTCTGTAAAGTCGCTTGCGGTCCCTAGATACTCGATGACCGCTTTTCGAAGCAAGAGCTCCTGTCGCCGAACTTGGACGTCAAACTTGGTTTCCGATTGGTGGCCTGGCGCGAATACGCTGGCGAGCGCGATCTCGTTGTCGGTCTGGGGTCGGACGGACTGACTCCATCGTCCGTTTCCGAGACACCGCGCGGCGAGTCCCAGAATGGCACCGTGTATACAACCAAACCCGGTGTTCATCGTTAACTGGGGTTGAAACTGTTAGTTCCTCTGGCAGTAAAAAGATGCGAGTGGAACTTGCCAACTCCGATTTTGGAACCAGGGGAAGAAGACTGCCGCTGAGCGATACGAGCAGGTGGATCTCTTCAATGAACGATTGCGTCACCTCTTCACTGTCGTTTTTGAGCATGATCACGATCGTGTCTCTATGACTCGACAAAAACTCGAGGGCCTTGCGGAAACAAAAATAAAATCTAAGTATACACAAACTATCAAGCAAAACGGTTTCACACACTTGATTATTTGCCGTCGTGTGCTTCGTACCCAGCGAAGCGAGCATGGCGACAACGAGTTGCAACGCTGGCATAAACAACTGATGGTAGCGCTGAATCGCAGAAGGCAAAAACGAATCTTGGTCTGCAGCAGCGTCAGTCGAATGGCACACATCATCATGGCAACACCGACACGTACCCATAAAAGATTGATCCTCTTCGGGCCTCGCATCCAAATACTCGCACTGAGATAAGATGGGGAGAATCTGCGCCTCCAGCAGCCGTTCTGCGCCCGGTCTCGTCTGTGCCATCCGAGTAAAGAGCGACATCTTTGCTTCATACACGTACAGCGGATTCAAGTCATCTGCAATAACCCCAACCTCAATAAAAGAGCACGAGTGAGCAAACATACAAAAAAAAAGACATACCCGGATCAGGCTTCAGAACATACTGCAAATGCATCTCCGCCTCCTTCAACCCCCTCACAAAGTTGGATAACACGCCATACCTCACCAAGGTCGACAACAGCGTGCGTGACTTGTCCGCACGACAAAGGTGTGCAAGAGAATCGAGGAGCGTAAATGCAACCGTCTTCCATACCTCCGTCCCATCGATCGCGTCGCGAGAAATCGTAGTGACTAACCGTTCCACCACGCTCTTCATTGCAGAAAGCGTGCCGGTTTCCAACGTGGACGTGTGCTGAGTAGGACGGCCACCTGGCGTCGGCGTTGATCGAGCGGACCCTCCTTGACCCTCGATGAGGGACGAATCGTCCCTTGAACTGAAGGCAGATACCGAGAGCGCCATGGACCGCTTCCCAAAGGTGTCAACAACAGCTTCCACGTCGTGACGCCCGTCGTCGACAGAGACGAGGTGCAGATAATTGATCAAGCACGCATACAAGTTCCCGCGAACCAACTCGGAGCGGTTGTTGTCCAAAATACACTCGAGCAAACTCCGAAGAAGTGCATAGAGCCGCTCCGTCGGCAACGAACCTGCCTCGATATCACCCCCAGCAGACTGGAGCATGATTTGATGACGTCTGTCCTCGCGCAGCTTCGTGATGGTAGATAGGATGGCTTCGGAGAGTAAGACCGCTGTCGCTTCTTGAACGTCTGAGCGCACGATCCCTGGGAGAACGTGCAGCAGGTCAAAGAGCATATTTTCACGTCGATCGTGCGGGAGTCGGTTGAAGCACTTTGTAAGCGTCATGTCGAGCAGTCGACGCCATGCCTCGTAGCCAGTGGAGATCGCGTACGAAACTTCCCTTCTGTGATTCTCGATCGCACAACTTTCCAAGACGTATGCAGTTTCCGCATTGAGTTTCTCCGCTTGCGCCGTTGTCGTGATACGTCCTTGGGAATGCAGCGTCCGACATGCGGATGTGAGGAGCGATAATAGCGCCGACTGATCGACCACCTCGCATCCCGTCGCGTCCATACGAATACACGCATGTAAGTTGAGTGACCCCAGATACTCCAGGTCGACAAGGGTGGTGGTGAGTGAGTCCGACCAATCGAAACTCAACGACTGGACAAACTCGATGATACGCAGATGAGATTGACCCATCTCTCTAAACGGCTGCAACGGCATCTCTAGTTCGTCCTCCCAGTCAAACTCTCCCATGCTTTGGTTGTTATCTGTCCCGAATAGGATCTGCAAAATCTCGAGCACACCTTTGTGGTGTCCCCTGTTCGTCAACACGTGTAGATCCAGTGCCGCGAGATCCAATATCCGGGAGCGCAAGTCGATGAACGCGCGAAGCGTTGACACGCTCGTCAACACACGCGATCCGTCATGGTACATGACCTCGATGAACGGCTCCTGAGACACCTCCGGAACTTTTGATGGGATCACCGCAAGATGACGCACAAAAAAGTCTTCCCTCGTGCGTAGATACCGCATTGTTGCATCCGATGTACGAGGGTGAACACAGAGCTGGTGGATAATACGATAACACCGCTCGCTTAGTGCCGGGAGGACATTGAAAAGAGGTTCTGCGTGTACCGCCGCCCGCCGCTGTCGTTCTCTATCCTTGCCTTTAGTTTTCATCCGCGGCACACCCACATTGACAACATCGAGGATGACATGCGCACACGTCCGGCGCGCGCCGATCGCATGCGGGTCTTGAATCTGGTGCTCGCTCTCTGCACCGCCGAACAACAGGAAATGACCGATGTTGGGGTACGCTGTTCCGTGTTCCGTATTGCGGATGAGGAGGTCGAGGATCGCAACCCTGATAGCTTGATCAAGCGGTTCCTGTGTTTCCCTGTCTGCAGCACCGGCGCCCGTAATTTGCTCCGCAGTGGTTTCAGCCGCATCAACGTCTTCCAGGGCCTCGACGTCTAGCAACTGCCTGAACCCACTGAGAATACGTTCGGAATCGGGACTGCGTTCGATGAGGGTGAGGAGACTCGTGACGGACGTCGAAGAAGAGAGCTGGGAGATGATCTTGACAGCGAGGAGGACAAGTTCCGGGTATGCTGGGTACATGGCATACGCCGCGATCGCAGGGATATACTTGGTCCCGTACGTCAGCGCTTGGTCGAACCGTGTGTAGAAAGATCTCGAATGGACGCTCCCCACGAATGGCGCGCTGTCAAATTCAGAAAGAATAGGAACGAGGACGTCGAGGAAGATGTCTTGAATATCAAGTACCCGGTGGATGATGCGGAGGACACGAATGATTGTGAGCAAAAAGTAAGGTTCCTCGGAGGGGAGCTCGTGCTCAAAACCCTCAATGCCGTCGACGATGTAGGAAAGGATGGTGGATTGGAGGGGCGAATTCGTGAGCAGGCGGGTGAGTACTTCGAAACCTGGATGGATGAGTAAGGGAATGACCATTTCTCGTTTCAGTGACACATCTTCGGTCCCCCTGACAAGGGTCTCTATCTCCCAGCCTGCCAGGGCACGTTCGACGAACTTGAGGCACAGATCATTCATCCTCCATCTCTCCGAGTGTCGTGCGTATTCTCGACGAGGTAATCCGGCGAACACATTGTCCACCACGAAGCTAACGTAGGGGCCGATGCCAGGTAGGCGGTAGGGCTGGCCCAAGGACTCGGGGATGGTATTGAGCGGCTCTGCATCCGCCAACAGACTTCGTGGGGAAAGCCTCTTTGGGGTATGCAACAATGTAGCCAGCAGGTTCAGGAACGGGATGGTGGCAGGATATAGCTTGTATACCGCCTCCACTTCATCCAATTCCACTTCCACCCCCTTGACAGGTGGTAAGACGGCACCCGCCCCAACCGCCCGACCGGATACGGACGTACGGACGTTGATTACCTCGACTCTCTCCATCAGCGTCCATACACTCTTGCAGATATCCACGCCCGCAACGCCCGCCCCAGGCTCACAAAATGCAGCCAGGGCATCGAAGATAGCCCCCTTGAGTTCAAGCGGAATGCCAAGGGGGACGAGCGACACAAGAGTTGGGATAGCGCGAAATTGGATGTTTGAAGAAATGGCAAGACGCACTGCGACGGAGCTTGTACCCACGGTGGAGAGAAGGCGGAGGAAGGATTGCACAAGAAGTACGTCCTTTGGTCCGATGGGGATATGTTGAGGAGGTTGCTGAGGAGGTGGATGAGGAGGTTGTGAGGCAGCAAGAGAACCAAATCCCCCAAATGAAGCAGCGAGAGATTGCTGAGGAGGCTGGTTCATGCGGGGGCTCGGAGCGGGGGAAGCCCAGGACTCAAGAAGCGCAAAGATCGTGGACCATGATATCGAGGGGCCGGCGTTAAACGAACCAGTGGAACTCGGTAGACTGCTGCCTGGTATCACTTCCCCACCACCTCGAGCGAGGAAGTTGTAGGCGAGCTCACTACATTGCTGGCCCTTTGCAAGACCTGACAGCATATCGTACAACGCCATCGTCATATTCACATCACGGACTTGAGTAGACCACACGGCCCATTGCAAGAACGATGGCAGTTTGCCTGCAGACATTTCCGTGATTTCCATGTACGACATATCGTGTGTCTCGCCGCCGAGTGGTGTCGCACCCCAGAACTGCAGCGCACGTTCAGGTGGGAGGGAAGTGTAGAGGATACCGATGAGCGAATATAACATAGCGACATCGTTTCGCGGTGCAGGCTGGCCCTCATTTTCACCGCCGACTGGGGCGGCAGATCTAAACATCCTCGACCGATCCGTTCGAACGCTTGCAAGTACATCTTCCTGCCTTTGCTTGATCTTCCGCAGCTCAGAGCTGGCATACGTGAGTAGAGACCTAATGAGCACATCGCACGTGTTGAGTACCGGAAGCTTGAATTCATCAGCAAGCGGCTCCTTTTGCTGTTGCTCCTGTTGTTCAGGGACGAGTTGGACAAACTGTGCGAATGAGCTTATAGGTGAGCTATGCATGCGTTTCTGGAGCTGAATGAGGGTGGAAGCGATGTATGTGAACGCATCACCCTGAACGGCATTCCATATCTGAGATTCGAGCTCTTCAGTTTTGAAACCTTCTTGGTTCTCGAGGGTGGGATCGCGATGTCTGGCCTCCGTCATGAAGAGCGTCCACTTGAGCAGTATAGTTGCCTTCAAGCCAGGTTCTTTCCAGTTTGCGGTGGGAGCAAGCTGTCGTTTCATATATGCGATGGTGGCCTTGTCAATGACGAGATTTTTGCGGACCTTGCCGGCGAATGAGTGAGGGTCTGCTGGATCAAATGCAGCAAGGGTGGCGGCGAGAATGTAAAACACCATGGGGTCGTTTGAATTGACTGTGAGCCAATCTATCGATTTTTGTACCTCGTTCGGGGAGAAGTACCCTAGACGGGCAATTTGATGGTAGACCATGGATAGATACCGTCGCTCATACTTGAGTGAATCGTAGCGGGCGTTTAGAATGTCGTAACCCAACGAGGCTTGTGAACCTTGAACGACATGAGTGGAACGGCAAGGTGTGGAAAAAGATTGACGCACCTAGGGCAGAGGGGGGGACGGTGTTACTCTGCGCGTTTTGCCTCGCCGTGTGAGCCTGAGCGACCGCTGCACCCAGCGACTCGATCTCCTTGAAGATACGAAATGCGAGAGAGGCGTCGGCGCCGGCTGACTTTGTTGCAGGGACAAGGTCTTGTCTCACAAAAGCTTCGAGACGGAGGTAGAGCCTAGGCGGGTCAGGTAGGTGTGCCAGTTCGGCGGCTTCGAATAGGTAACGCAAGCAATCGATGAGATGGCGGCGTCGCTGATGGAACTCGACGATGGTTGCTTCGATTGAGTTTACCGGGTCAGTATTTGGGTTGTCGGACATGATAGCATGGAGTATGCTAGCAATGTACTTTTCGGAGCATCTGAGCTGCTGAGCGAGGAATATGGCTTGTTGGGCAAAGTCGGTGTTGACGGCGAGAGACCTGCCGTCTATGGTGATCCTTCCTGCATAAAAGTGAGCGCCGAACGCGGTGGTCTGAGATGGAGGAACACGAACCAGACTGGAGTTCGCGCTGTTCTTGGGGTGAGGGTTGGCCGACGTCCAAGAGGTCGCGGAGACGAGACTTGTGAAGGATGAGGTCGTCAAAAAGGTCTTGCTCGCCATGGCCACGTGCGGTGAGCGTCGTGGCGAGGACGGACCTGAGCGTTGCGATGGACTCCATGGTCGAGCGTGAAGACGTTCCAAGTTCGCCACTCGTGCGCGTCTTGTATGTGTGGGAATATATCTCCTGAAACGAGTGCATCTCCGGCAGTCAGATTCTTGTTCGGAACTCGGGGATACAGAGTCACGTCCTTGTCGTCGTCGTCGCCCCCGCCCCTTACAAGACACGATGGCCGAGACGGAGATTCTGTACAGACAGTATATAGGCGAATCAGATTTGCCCCACATCATGTCTTTGGTACAGAGTGAACTCAGTGAACCCTATGTCATTTACACCTATCGTTACTTTCTGCACCAATGGTAAGTCTTGCTCGTCCTTCTTCCTCCCTCTCGCTGACATGTTTCACTTCCAGGCCTCAGCTTGCATTTCTCGTGCGTTCCCCGCCATCTACTCTGCTTTTGCTCACGCGATTCGTGCTTCTAGGCCATACCGGCGGGCTCGTCGGTCCCGATAGGTGTTATCGTGTGTAAGCAGAGCATGCACAAGCACGTCTCTAACAGAGGCTACATCGCCATGCTCAGCGTCAATAAAAATTGGCGCAAACGCGGCGTCGGTGAGCGCAGTCCCCCCCTTCTTTCTATTTGCGATGACTCATTCCTGCTGCGCCATGCCCACAACCCACTCGTCCCACCTCACGTGATCCCATCCCCCAGCAAGCACGCTCGTTCGCCGCACAATCGACGTCATGAAACGAAACGGTGTCACGGAGGTACGTCACCAAAACTTGGCGTTTCGCTTCCCACATCCAACCCAACCCAGGTCGTCCTCGAAACTGAGTTTGACAACATCCCCGCCCTCTCCCTCTACGAATCGCTCGGGTTTATCCGCGAAAAACGTCTCTATCGATTCTACCTCAACGGAAAGGACGCATTCCGTCTCGTCCTCGCCGTCCCCCCCGATCCAGATCAGCCTTCGCCCTACTCCAGGTATCTACCCATACGCGGTCCGCTCCCAGCGTATCCCATCGACGACGACGACGACGACGACGATTGACGAGCTTCGTCCACATTCCCGCATCATACCCACGCATCTTTCATGCAACTCCACACGCATTACATTCTGTATACATTACTGCGTCCCCCTTGCGATTTCCAGCATGATACATAAGTGTCCTCTAATCCCCCTCCGTCTCTACCCATACCTGCTCGACCAGTGCTCTACCTTGACCTGTCTGCAGCATCTTTTTTCTCTTTTTTTCATGGGCTGAGCCACTCCTCGCCTCTCTGTACGTTACTTGTAGAGATGTACTATCGTGTGGATGCGTCACCTTCGGGTTATATATTTATTATACAAATTCCACGGTGCGACCTGATCGCATGCCAAAGCACTCTAAACTCTATCACCAGCCCAAAAATCACCGAATAGGCTCATTCTAAATTATTGTACCTGATACACCTTTTCAATGTGTGGTCTCACCGAGGCGAAGAAGTGTGTAGAGCAAAGAAAATAGTAACAGTGAAAGACTTATCAATCAATCACAGTTCGTCGTGTTCGTACGAAGGCTCATCATCATCCGCAGACGCATCTGCTCCCGAGGAGGCATAAAGCTTGCTCGTGATGGGGACCACGACGCTCTGAATCTCCGCCAACTTCTCCTCCAACTCGTCTGTGCTTGCGGATTGTCCATTCTCATCAATCCACTCCGTCGCCTCCTTGATGGCAGAAAGAAGTGTCTTCTTGTCATCGTCCTCGAGCTTACCACCAAGACCGGATTGGTCGGCGAGTTGCGACTTGAGGCCAAAGACAAACGAAGAAAGCGAGTTGAGCGACTCGATACGCTTACGGTTCGCTTCGTCCTCGGAAGCAAATTCCTCGGCCTCATGAACCATGCGCTCAATGTCTTCCTTGGAAAGACGACCCTTCTCGTTCGTAATAGTAATCGATTCGGATTTACCACTAATGCCCAGAAATCAGTCAAATATCGCGCGAACATGTACCGGTGAGCACTCACGTTCCCTTGTCGGCGGCACCGACTTTCATAATACCATTGGCATCAATTTCAAAGCTGACCTCGATCTGAGGGACCCCACGAGGTGCGGGAGGGATACTCGAAAGTTCAAACTTGCCAAGAAGGTTGTTGTCCTTGGTCAACGCACGCTCACCCTCATACACTTGGATAAGGACAGTAGGCTGGTTATCAGCAGCCGTCGAGAAGCTGGAATGGTCCATCAATAAATAGTCACATAATCAAAGACCAAAACGTACATTTGTGACTTGCGGGTAGGAATGACAGTGTTGCGGGGAATGAGCTTAGTGAAGACACCGCCAGTGGTCTCGATACCAAGGGTGAGGGGGCAGACATCGACGAGGACAACGTCTTCAGTGCCCTGTTCACCGGAAAGGATACCACCCTGGACAGCAGCACCGTAGGCAACTGCCTCATCAGGGTTGATACCCTTCGAAGGTTCCTTGCCGTTGAAGTACTCCTTCAAGAGCTGTTGGACCTTGGGGATACGAGTAGAGCCACCGACAAGGACAACCTGTAACCAAAGCTCGTATACTACGCAAGATGAAACAACCGGGTTACATACCTCGTCGACATCCTCCTTCTTGACGTTGGCATCCTTGAGGACCTGCTCTACGGGCTTCATGGTCTTGCGGAAAAGATCCACGTTGAGTTCCTCAAACTTGGCCCTAGTGAGGGTTTCCGAGAAGTCATTACCATCTTCAAACGACTCGATTTCGATCCGTGTTGACTGTTGGCTCGACAAAGTGCGCTTCGCCTTCTCAACCTCGCGCTTCAACTTGCCCATGGCACGCAAGTTAGTGGTGATATCGGTACCAGTCTTCTTCTTGTACAACTTGACAAAGTAATCAATAACCCGGTTATCGAAATCTTCACCTCCGAGATGAGTGTCACCAGCGGTTGCGAGAACTTCAAAGACACCGTCGTCGATGGAAAGGAGGGAAACATCAAAGGTGCCACCACCGAGGTCATAGACGATGATTTGGGATTCACCACCCTTCTTGTTAAGACCGTAGGCGATAGCAGCGGCAGTGGGCTCGTTGATGATACGGAGGACTTGAAGACCGGCAATAGTACCAGCGTCCTTGGTTGCCTGACGCTGAGCGTCGTTGAAGTCTAATGAATGCACTAAGTAATTTAATTTCCAACGATTCATGGGATACTCACAGGCGGGGACAGTAACGACGGCATGGGTGACCTTCTCACCAAGGTATGCCTCTGCAGTCTCCTTCATCTTCGTCAGAACCATGGCGCTGATTTCCTCGGGCGTCTGGAGGGAGCAAGTTGAGTTGCTTAGATGGTTGAAGCAACTTGGATGGAACTCACGAATTCACGTGTCTCGCTCTTGTAGTTGATTTGGACGACAGGCTTCCCGCCCTTGTCGACGACACCAAAAGGCCAATGTTTGATGTCCCGCTTGAGTTCATTGTCATCCATCTTACGACCGATGAGACGTTTGGCGTCAAACACAGTATTTTGAGGGTTGGTGTGGAAAGCATTCTTGGCAGAGTCTCCGACCCTGGGATAGCTGTTAGCAGAGGTAGGAAGTGGATGAGGCACGGGGACATACAATCGTTCATCATCAGTAAAGCCGACCCATGATGGTGTTATCCGGTGACCCTGGTCGTTGGCGATGATTTCCACGCGACCACCTCGTTGAACACTATGCAAACAGTGAGCGCCGAGATACGGACTGGTCAGGCAAGGCGACTCACCCCACACACGAATAACTGAGCGGATGGATGATCAGTAATGAGAATGGGGCGAGACAACTAGTACATACGTAGTTCCCAAATCTACCAAGGGGGGTTGGTGAACACGTTTGGGGCAAAGGCTGAGTGGAATACGCACCAATACCGATGACAGTCCCATACTCGCTCTTCTTGCCGGCGTCTTGCGCGGAGACGGCGGGGCACAGACAAATGAGTGCGAAGAAAGCGAAGAGGATAAGAGAGAGTGAGGACACCATGCGGCGTGATTTTGCGCGTGATGGGCAACGGCGTGGACTGGTCATCGCAGTGGAGAGGAGAGAGAAGTTGTTGTGTGTGGAGAGAAAATCGTTCTTTATATTACCCACCGAGGCCACGTACGGAAAATGTTTGGACACGTCGACATCGTGGTTTTACCACGATCACATGACCAGTGACAGCACGATGCGACCTGGCTTGAAGCTTAGCTTGAGGCCTGTTTCAAAGCACTGAGCGACTTACATGAATGGCATTCGTCTCCGGATGGTCCCTCAAATTGATCATATCTGCACCGAGTTTGTGCAATGGGTCCCCGGCGAGGCCCTCTGGCGGCAGTCCTCATGTCGTCGTGAATCACCTACAGTAGACCGACAGCCAATATCGCCGGCTATCGCGGGCGCAGTGACCTTATCTTCAGTATCCGGTATCTCGTTCCCACCCCGACACGGATAAAAGCAATACTCACGTTTACCGATACCCTCCGTTACCCACACCGCTCATCTCCAACCATGACCAACAAGGAAGAGATCGCAAAAGCCGACGAACAGCTCCTCGCCGAGCTGGGATATAAACAGGAATTCAAGAGGGCTTTCACGCCGCTAGAGGTCATGAGCCTACCAGTGACCTATACATCACTGACGGTGGCGTATCAATAGGTCTTTGGGATTGCATTCAGCATCATTGGCTTGCTGCCCTCGATTGCGTCAGTATCCACCGAGAGCGTTCATCTGCACGACCTGGCTTACCTCGTCTCACATGCAGCTCCGTCCTCGTTTACTCCCTTCCAAACGGCGGTCCCTCCGCAATGGTATGGGGGGTGCGTACCGTCTCTCTCTATTTGCCCTGTTCAACTTCCCGGTTGCTTCTTCAATCTCCTATTCTTCGGTGACATGATAAGCGCAACCTGTGCTATCTGCCGCTTTATTTTCCCTCTGCTCAACTCACATGTTCTGATTATATCCGGTCCCTCCAGTGGGCAGTCGCAAGTATCTTTGTCCTTTGTATCGGAATGTCCATGGCAGAGCTTGCTTCCGCAGCACCTACTTCTGGCGGTGTGAGTCACTCCATGGCATTTCCCGGCCCAACGACACCAATGATGCGTGATATAGCTCTACTTTTGGACTCATTCTCTCTCATCCCCTCGTTATCGGAACCTTCTCTCTTGGATCGTCGGTTGTAAGTCCAAGCTGCGAACGTGTTTTACACCCAGTTCAACATCCTGTCAGATGCCAATACGATAGGCTCCATTGCCTCAGTTGGTAGGTTTTCCATTTCATTCCAGGCGCTGCGGTTTCGCTTGACATGCTGTGCGCTCCTTACAGCCTCCATTGACTGGGGATGCGCCGTTCAGATTGCTGCAGCGATTAATATCGGGAACCAGAACTTTATTGCTACACAGACCCAGACCTTGTATGTTCCCTTGGTGTTTGACCCTCTGCAGCTTTGCCAAATGATGTCTGTATAGCGGGATCTACGTAGCGATAATCTTCTCTCATGGTATCATTTGCTCTCTTGGGACTGCCATACTTGCCCGACTACAAAACCTCTATATTGTCCTCAATTTCTGGTGAGTGTCTCCGTTCGAATGTCAGGCCTTCAGGTCCAGTGTCACATTTGCTCCCACCTTATTTCTCTTCCAACATCCACGCGGTCGTCGTGTGACGCCTTTGAATCATTCTAAGCCTAATGTTGACACATCATCAGCCTCTGCTTCGCAGTAATCATCGGTCTCCCAGCTGCTACTCCAAAGGAATACATGAATACCGCCAGCTTTGCCCTCGGGAACTTCTCCAATGGTTTTTCCTCCATGTCGGTTCATGCTCTCCAGCTAATTCCAGTGGCTTAGCGAATGGCTGGCCGAACGGTTACGCCTTCATCCTCTCCTTCCTTGCCCCCCTCTGGACGATCTGTATGTCATCACCTCCCTCCCACAGGTGGAATGTGTTAATTGTAGCCACCGACTCGTCTAGGTTCATTCGACTCAAGTGTGCATATTAGCGAGGAAGCCGGGAATGCAGCCACTGCCGTACCGTGGGCAATCGTGGGTGTAACTTGCGTTTCCCGTTGCTCAAACTAATTTGTGTAGGTTGGCGCAATTGGTATCTCTGGTCTGCTTGGCTGGGGTGCGCACTTGGACCTATTGCAATTTTCCTGTGTTGACAATCTGATATTTAGCCATCAACATCTCTCTTGCGTTCTGCATGGGCACCGACCTTACAAGCCTTACAAGCAGCCCTCAACCCATGGCTCAGATCTTTTTGAACAGTTTTGGACAAAAGGGCACCCTGGCCATATGGTCATTCGTTGTCCTTGGACAGTGAGTGCCCGTTCAGTTCATTCATTCCCTTCCGCTTATCCTACGTTTAGATACATGATGGGATCCAGCATGGTGATTCTTGTTTGAGCATTTGCGCACGTATGTTGCCCACTGACACATTATTCCAGGTTCTCGCTGCCTCGCGCCAATCTTTCGCGTTCGCCCGCGATGGTGCCCTCCCCTTTTCAAGTATCCTGTACCGTATGAACGGTTTCACTGGCACGCCTGTGAATACTGTTTGGTTTGTCGCCGCGATCGCCACCCTCCTTGGCCTTCTCGCCCTCGCGGGCGCTCAAGCTATCAATGCCGTATTTGCACTATCCGTGACCGGGCTCTACGTTGCATATTCCATCCCGATTGCAGCGAGGTTCATCTTCAACAACAACTTCAAGCCTGGACCGTTCAATCTCGGAATATATGTCAGTCCCTGCCAACATGCATAGCGCAGAGAATGACGCTGATCCCATGTCGCACAGAGTCTCCCCGTCGGCATTATTTCCGTCACCTTCATGGCGTTCATGGACGTCGTGTTCTTCTTCCCTACTACGCCACAGACGAGTACGCTGGGCATGAACTACACCGTCGTCGTTCTGGGCGGTGTCCTCTTGTTCTCGCTCATCTGGTATTACTTCCCCGTCTACGGCGGTGTACACTGGTTCACAGGGCCTGTGCCGAACGTGGGCAACGATGACGCTGCAGAGAATGCTGCGAGCAGAGATTCTTCCGTGGTGGATAGAAAGGTAGACACAGTCGGAACAATCGTGGAGGTGAAAAGTGTGGAAGTATAATAATGTTATTTCCGATCTCGATCATGTCCGCTCTGCTTCGCCTTAGATTTGCTCTACAGCCTTGCATTTAGATCACGATGCCCAAAACTGCGGAGTAAATATACTGGTTGATTTATACTTGTTGATTCCAGTCTCCAGCGTGCGTACGGCTTTTTCATCAGTGAGATCCCTCGACCTTACCTTCACCTTGAAAACCGTGATCGCTCATCGTTCACTGAGAGTAGCAACACCTAACGACTCCAACTTGACACAGTCCAAGTACAAGAATACAATAGTCTGAAAAGTCGACGACTGCGGTCAACGATGAAAAAAGAGTAGACTTCCAAGAATCAGGGTGAAGTCAAAATGCTCGAATACGGCTGAGCATTTTTCGAGATCTTCACGTGAGGGCGTTCACAACTCCCAGTTCCATCGATACACGCAGCGAGCGCGAGACCGACATCCAGGCCCTCAAAGTAAGCCCCCTGTAAGAAACCTGAGGCACATGAGCAGACACGATAGAGCAGAGCTGCCACGAACGACGCACCAAAGTAACGCACGCTGGTAGCTTCGCCGGCAAACCAAAGGCGGTTGTTGAGCGTCGCTCTCAGGTTTTCCGAATGGGCAGGGACATAGGACGGTCCCCAGTTCGAGTACGAGCCCCGGAAAAGTGGGTTCGGGGTCCAAGTCGGGAAGTAAATGTCGACGGGTTGAGGAATGGTGATGTTGGGATACATGACTTTGAGAACTTCCATGATGTCCAACTGAGCCTGTGCAGGAGTGAGCTGCTCGACATAGAGAGCGAAATCTCCCTGAAAGAGTATGAGAGCAGTCGTCGTTGTCGTTCATAATTCACGTACAGTAACCGTGACAAAGATTACACCAGAATCTGGGAAGAATCCGACGTGGTCCAGGCTCTGCCATACGGGATATCTTCCTCTTTGTTCAGCTGCATACAATCCCATCTGACACGATATGGATAAAAATAATGTTACACCGTGGCACAAACTTACCTCCGTTGGGAACCAGAAGGACTCGTTGAACTGAAGGAAAATCTTTGTGTATGTAGCCTGTGGCATGGTGAACATTTAAACCTAATCACAACGGACGACTGACCATTTCAATGCTGTTGATGGCCTCGGTTTTCCAACCAGGCAGGGCAGGTTGGAAGACAACATCCTTGTTTTGCAAGACGCCCACGCTGAATGTGGACAAAACATGATCAGCAGTGATTGTCAAGCCGCTGGTCGTGTGCACCGTGACGTTGTTTGTGCCATACTCGATGAGGTTGACAGTCTGGTTAAGGATCCGCTGTTGTGGTTGCAGAAATTCCTCTGCTTCCGCTTGGGCAATGTATGCGAACCCTCGCTGATCGATGCACAACCGGTTGATACCGGAAAATCCTCCAGATTCGGGGACGTATGTAAAATTATTGTTCTATCGAAATTGAGAATGGAACCAAGAATGTGGCAACCCATACTTACCCATGCGGAAGCGAGCCATGAGGTTTGTGAGGGTGACTGAAGACGACTCAAACAGTGGTTCAAAGCTTATGTCAAATTGCATACCTGTGCAACTGCATCGAGTGGTAATCAATCAAAGTGATTAGCACTCGTCACCACAGAGAATAGGATACAACTTGCACTCCTGATGAACGGATCAGCCGAATCCAATGTACAAGGCAGTTGTTACCTACAAAATCGATCTGATAGTAGTCGCTAGCAACTTCTTGAGGTGTTTTCGGGTTGATACCCATTATACCGTACGCTGATCTCAGACTTAGGTCAACTTCGCCATCTTCTAACCGCTGGCCTAGTTTGCGACGATTAGACGGCATTCGATGCAGAAAAGGCAGTTTAGTATACCTGCGACAATAGTGGCCTGAGCAAAATTATTGACTGCGTTGTCAAGTACGTCAGTGTAGTTGTGGTAACCACTGTCGTCGTAGGTAGCTAGAGTTCATGAGCACACTGTATGTATCCCTGAAGGCAAGATAATATACATACTGATGCTGCCAACCTGATCGTTGTAGGCGGTAGTCAGATTCCACTTGAGTGCCAACTCCCAGATAGGATTCGCAGTTCCATTGCCTTCCTGGGTTCCTTGGACCCAGTTTGCACCTTCCTCGATGACGACTTGTCTGTTTGGTACACCAAACGTCCTGTGAATCATGCGACCACCCAGCTCGGTCCTGGCATCGAGGATGATAAAGTCGTCGATGCCTTTCTCGTGAAGCGTTCGAGCGGCAATGATACCCGTCATACCACCACCGAGGATAAGGACGCAGGTATGCTTGTGTGCATTTGTATTTGCATTCTGAGCGAATGCAAGTGATAATAGCCCAAGCAGAGCAACACGCCGGGACCACACCCTAGAGAGAAACATGTCAGAACAATAAAGTTGAAGATAACGAACACAGACAATTATTTATAAAGGACGAGAGGGAACTCGTTACTCGGGTGCCTCCAATTCCAAATGCCGTCAATGAACAAGCCGGCGCCGCCAACTTGAACCGCCGCCAGGGTTCCAATGACTCCGAGACTGACATTATCTTGGCCTTCTTGATCATGCAGGGCTCATACACACCGGGTGACGAGCTCAGCCGGCTGGGCTCGAGTGTAGTACGGGATACGAAGTTCCGACCACTGGCCCGTCTCTTTTCCACCCTGCCAATAGGTCCGGCGATAACGTGTACTGAAATTTTTGCAAACTTGTGTTGTTCAACTTTAGCGCTTTGATGGCGTAGCCTAATGATGGACGTGTTAGGCGCAGAAGCTGGGAATGCGCTCGGGTCGATCATATCGCACGTCAATGATTTATGGACCAGTGGTCGCCGCCGCATCTGCCAACTTGGCTTACTAGAACTTTAATCTACTGCCACCGCATCACGATATTGATATTCAACACGTTTCCTGTCAACCCTGCATATCAAACGTTGATGGGCCACCTTGCCACTCGTACTCATGACGCCAGCGCCGGACTTAAGGCGAAAGTTGGAGGTGCTGCTTAATACTAACTGGCAATAGGTTGTGGCCGAACCGTAATCAAACCCTTGACCCATTCTCGGTGGCTTCTAGTACTAGGCGCTACCACCTGTTACAGTAAGCTACCACCCTACGATCGTTAATTACTCCGGGTCGGCTTTTCCACCGGTACTGATATCACACGGCTATTCCGTAGTCGTCGGTGAGTTTTTAGCAATCATCGTGCATTGGTTACCCAAGCCTTTATGGCAGGCATCATTGCAAGTGGTTCCACATCCTTCATAGAGGCACGTTACTCAGTGCCGCCGATATGGAAGCAGTAACCATCTTATCATATTCTCTCGTTTGACTGAATTAACTCTGGCGGCACAGACGCGCAATGTCGTACTATTCGGTGAATGTGGTGTGGGTAAATCATCAATCATCAACGCGATTGTCGGACAGCCGGTAGCCAAGACTTCGAACAACGTCGAAGGGTGCACCGACGAGGCCGTTTCCTACGCCGTCACCCTAGACTCGGGAATCAAGATCAATCTTTGGGACACCATTGGACTAGACGAAGGCACTGCTGGCAAAATCCCCGCCGACCTCGCGAAACAACGTTTGAAATCGTTCTTGAAGAGGCAGATTGTGGCCTCGGATGGCCTCGACCTCCTCCTATACTGTGTTCGAGGAGCGGCGGGTACTAAAAGCTTGCCAGTGAAGCGAGGTCACTGCGAAAATTATAAGTTCGTATTCGAAGACGTATGCAAGAAGAGGATCCCCATAGCCATGATCGTCACTCATCTGGAGTCCTACGACCCCAGTGGAGACATGGACACGTGGTGGGAGCGCAATGAGCAGAAAATATTGGAATCTGGTTTTCAGCTTTGTGCCCATGCATGCATCACCATCCTCCCACCAGAGTTTGGGGGTATCGATGGCGATGCCAACCGAATTGAGGTCTCTAGACGCAGGCTGCAAGATCTACTCTCGCGTAACTTCCTTCCTGTGAGTATCACTTGGACCTTCAACGACAAGATTAAAAGCTCAATTGCACCAGCCTCGGAACGTACTTCTACTCGGAGACCGCGAAGACAGAGAAGATTTCATTGACATGACCATCCCCTCACGCAACAAACAGAACTCCGATCACAAAGCTGAAGGTGTTTCACCATCATTTGCCTGTATCCCCGTCGCGTTCGATGGGCACACACACGTCAACTTTTGGAACATGAGTGGATTCGAAGAAACCATCGATGATGCTCTCGTGACCGAGAAAAATCTGAAGCTCCTCGTCCGGGGAATCAGGCAAACAGCAGGCATTGACCTTCTCGTTTTTTGTTTTCGTGCAGGAAGACCTAGAATTCGCCACGCTCGGAATTATAATCTCTTCTATGCAGCTATCTGTAGGAAGAAAGTACCGGTGGTCGTCGTCGTGCTCGGACCCGAAGAGGGAGCCGATACGTGGTGGCAGAGAAATGAACAGGATCTTAGACGAAAAGGGTTTCTTTTCGACAGGCATGTCTACATCCCTTGCGATCCTTGTCAACTCGGAGTCCCTAGCGGCGACCTGGACGACGCCACTCGCCATCAACTCGTCGACCTTGTACAAGAGGAGTACACATCAGGAAGCTGGAACATTGGTGATAATCCATTCTGGGTCACGGTTCCTAACGTGCGTGCAGTGGTCGGAGAACTTTCTTGGCCGACGACCACTGTCGTTGTCTGTGACACGACAAGGCAGGACGCGTTTGTTGATATTCTACCGGGTGTGCAGTCCTCTCTACGGCGTGCCGTCAGCCCCCAACGGGAGCATCGATTTCAGCAGGTTGACCCACAAAGCTTCTCGCCAGTGACCGTGAGCCAATCAGCCGGCACTATCCAGCCTCGCATTGCGGTTCAGGGGAACAAGGGTATCAGCCTCATCATGTTCTTCATGCGCGCGGAAGAACCAGACGACGAAACGTGGAGGACATTGGAGAGGTTTTATTCCATCTACAAAGGCGGCATCACCCCGTTCATCGTAGTCATCTACGGGGCTCCTGGAAGGAAACTCGCGGAGGATTTCTGGAGGGCCGCCCCCTGTCATATTAGAAGGCGGATCGGAGCGTATCTGACATATCATCCTGGATCCAATGCTTGCGCTGAGGCTCAGGCTGTTGCACAAGAAATCATGGTAGACATGATCCAGCATCGGTGCTTGGTGGATTTGGGGGAAAAGGTTGGGATACTGCGGGAAATATTGTCAGTTTGGAGAAAGTATCGCTCCCAACGTAATGGAGTGTCAGATAGAGCTGAAAGGTAGGTGCAGACAACTTTTCCCCGATCCCCACAGAGATAGGGAGGGTCAGGAAATCAAAGGGCACAGCCTTTACTAAGAAGTTCGATAGGAATCGCTGCCGCGTATATATAAAACTATGGGGTAAATCAGGAGAAAGTCCACACTACAGTGTACATATCTAGGCTCATTAATGACGACACCAGAAGGAACATGTAAGTGGTACAGGCACACGAGTGCAATAATGATACCTAAGGGTCCTTTCAAAAATCATTATTCAGCATCAATAGGATCGTGGAATGGGGTATGATATGAAGTTTAACTGCCCGGTTTTCCGAGCAGAGCATATCCGTTCCCTTGTGGGCCGTGAAGCTGTATAACAGACGTTAGAGGGAGAAGTCATGTGCAACACGTGACACGCCTTATTGTAGCATCTTCCGCAGAGTGGATCTCCGTCCTTGTCGTTCAACCGCTTAGAGTCTAACAGGGTGTTGCAAGAAGTACAACGCAAGCACCCTTTGTGCCACGTCTTTCCAACTGCTTTCATCTATCAACCATATCAGGATACACCTAGGCCG